>JASDQU010011191.1:0-54080 GCA_032191745.1 Picea mariana | reverse complement strand
CATTCAAAGACAAAGCACATTGATGTTCAATATCACTTTGTGAGAGACATGATTGAAGAAAAGAAAGTATCACTGATGAAGGTGGACACTTTGAAGAATGTTGCAGATTCATTAACAAAATCTGTGAGCACTGAGAAGTTCTCTTGGTGTAGAGGATCCATGGGCATTGTTGCCTATGTAACCCTGTAACCCCCTGTGTGCAAAGAAAACAACAAGTGGGAGAATGTAGGGTATGTGTTATATTCTTTGCCTGAGTAGTAGTGTCTGAGTGCCTACGCTGGGTGCACAGGGGGGTTAGAGGGGGGGCCGCTAGGCCCCCCCTCGGGGGGTGCAGGGGTTCAGGGGCAGCGCCCCCGAAATTTTTTTTTTGGGTCGACATATTTTCGCCGGTTTCGGGCCGACATATTTCTGGGACGACATATTTCCAGGACCACATGATATTAGGTGGTTTTTCAGCACATGGTTTTTTGCCAATGGTTTTCTATTTTCGATTAAGGAATTAGGGTTTTGGACTAATCTAGGTCATTGGGCTAGGGTTTTGGATGTCGCTGGCTCCTATATGTATATTGTATTGTAAACAATGTAAAACAATGTATGAATATAATATATGTTGGTTTTCCCGGTTTGGGTTTCCAGGTGAAAAATATCTGTGTAATGTTTGTATTTGCCATTGTATCTTTTTTGTTCTTTTCTGGATATCAATTTGCAGTAGATATTGTACAAGGTTAGAATTTACATCTGGTAGGTGTTGGAAAATTTAGGATCTATCTGATAGAGGTGGGGCCATCAAGAGGTCTCATGGATGCAATAATTGAGCATTGTGGTGAGTCTCGTGAATGGAGGTTGGTTGAGGAAATCAATGACTCAGATGTTACTTCATGTTTTATACTTGATGTTGAGGTGAAACTATTGCAAATAGGTGGACAACATCTGATGGTGGTCATTCTATAATTTGTCTTGTGTCTACATGAATTGTAGTGACTTATGATCAGTGTGGATGACTATCTCCTTCCTGAGAATTTAATGCCTCCACTGGTGGAAGGCTTGCACAATGGAGTACATTTATCTGTCTTAAGTAGGGTACTTACGGATGGCATCTGATAGTGTCTCACTATGATAGGCCATGGGGTGGTTGTGTTGAGTGATGATTGTGCCCACAACATGGTCTGAAGCATCTGTCTCGATCTCAAAGGGATGTTGCAAGTAAGGTAATGAAATCACTGGCCGGAGCACAAGCATTGCTTCAGATCATTGAAGGCTTTCTATTGGGATAGGCCCCACACAAATTTTCCCTTACCACCACCTCTGGTTATTTGGTTGAGGGCCCATGCAATATGGGAGAATCCCAACATGAACCTATGATAGAAATTGGCAAGGCCTAAGAATCTTCGAAGCTCAGTGAGCATGGTTGGGGCTCGTGAGTCGCGAATGAATTGGATCTTTGCTGGATCAACATGCACACCATGCACATCAACAATGTTCCTAGGTATTGGACCTTGTCCATGCTAAATGTGAATTTTTCCAAGTTGGCATGTATCTTAGATGTCATAGTGTGCAGAACCTGTTGAATATGTTGCAAGTGTTATGCCCAAGTCTTTTTGTAGACGAGGATGTCATCCAGATACACCACCACAAAATAATTAGTGAAAGGAAAAAAGATATCATCCATCATTCTCATGAAATTTGTTGGGCCATTTGTCAAACCAAAGGGCATGACCAACCATTCAAAAAGACCTTCTTTTGAATTGAAGGCAATTTTCCATACATCTGTCTATTCTATTGGGACCTAATGGTAGCCACACTTTATATCAATCTTACTGAACTATTTGTCCCCCTTGAGTTGATCAAGGAGATCGTCGATTCATGGAATTGGGTATCAGTTCCTAACTGTGATTTTATTTAATGTCTGGTAATCAATGCAGAGTCCCTAAGTCCCATCTTTCTTCTACACCAACATGATTGGGATTCCAGAAGGTGATGAGTTGGGTCAAATGTGACCCTTGTGGAGAAGTCCTTGTATCTGACGCTTGGTCTCTTCATTTTCTAGCAGAGAGTGACGATAGACTAGCCCATTGGGAAGTGGTGCGTCGTGGGTCAGATTGATGGTATACTTGACCTGATACTACAGAGGTACCCCAATAGGTGATCAGAAGATGTCTTTGTATTCTTCCATGACCTTATCCACTTTGTTATCACTCAAATCTCATCTGCAAATGGTTACAAGAATCCAACATCTATTAGTTCACCCATGGACCAAAAATGACCAAAAATGCATTTCCAAAAGGTCCAAAACTATATAGCCAACAATAAAATCAGCATGCGCTAAGACTACACAAGGAGTGCACACACATGCGCCATTCAGAAATGTAGGAAAAGTGCACATGTGCATAATGCGCGACTGTGGATACAAAAAACCACGCATCCCTCAAAACGACGTAGTTATGATATTGGTCAGCCTCCCACCCACTTCTGGTTTAGCTTCCAAGTCCATTTGACATCCAAATGTTGAATGAATCCAGATAGGTGGTTGGTAAAAGATCTAAGGATGCCCTAAATGGCCCCCTGTTCACAATAAAAGCTGGTTGAATAATGACTCAAAGTCATGCTATAAAAGAGGCCATGGGTGCACTACATTTAAAAGGAATTCATTTGTATTGTTATGTTGTTGATATTCTCTTGGAGGATCCTCTTTCCTCATCAATAGCATGCTAGCACCATTTCAATTAGCCATTCATATCACCTCTATATTGGATGTGCTTTGGATTCTCTTCACCATTTCAGTTTAATTCCTCACTTTTAAGAAGAGATCAATATTTGGGGATCCAAGAGCCCTCCCTTAGAGGAAGAGGGGACCCAAAGTCTCCCTTTCTCTTTGGTTTTTTCTTTCCACTAATATAATCCTTTCCATTGGTGGCATGAGTCTTGTTTGTTTCTTTTTCTAATGTCCTTATGCGCTATAGTTTAATTCCTTTTATTGTTCTTAGTTTGAATCTTTTCTTATATTTTATACTTTATATTTCTAACTCTTTCCTCTACTCTTGTCTTTCCTAGCTGACCCAATTGGGCTTGTAAGCACCCTTAGTTTTCTCATTTAGGTGACAAAAGAGGTGCAACAGATTGGTGACTCTGTTGGGGAAAGGTATAAATTTCCTACCCCATTTGGGTTATTTTAGCTCTTATTTCTGTTTATTTAACCTGCAGGTACCATAACCGGCCCAAGCCGACCTGCAAAAAGTCAAATTCAAAGCTAAGTTGAGAGAATTTCGTTTGGAATTTTCTTCACAGCCGTGTGTCAGACATGTGTGGGTTTTTCAAACCATAGGTGCGTCTCTAGCGCATGTGTGTCGAACCCACTGTTCTTCACAGAGCACCTTGCACGCCTGCGCCCAAAGGTCACTTTCAACCTGCGCATTGGTTCCATATGTGCCCCTGTCTACTCTCAGACCCACGCATATGCTCAGAAAATTACACATTGTAAGGTTTTGTGATCTGTGGAGGGCCCATAGCCTTCTTAACATTGATTCCATGCATATTGTAATCTGCACCACACTTACATTCCCTCTCCATATAAATGGATTAGTCAAAACATAGGCACTTAGGGGTTAAAATCATTATTTTTTCTCTTTTTGTTTTTCATTTTGCCACATGGATGGTTGGCTTTGACTAAAGTTAAGTTGGAATCATTCTAAATCACATATAAAACTTGCATTGGGACTAGAAATTGGATATCAATCATTGAGTATGCTCTTCTCTTGTGCCCTAAAGTGATCTTGAGAATCAGAAAGAGATTGAAGAAAATTTTCATCTCCCTTAAAAAGACAAAAATATTTAGGAGAGGACAACAGCCCCCTTGGAACTCCTCTTAGTTTATTTTTCAAACACATCTTAAAATTGTAAGGGCCCATACATGCCCACATGCTACAAAGATAGGATAGTGTTGAAATTTACTTTCTTAGATTAAATCACTAGGGAAGTTTAAAGGTTTTGTAATGGGCCTATACATGCCCACATGTCCACAATCTAGGATAGTTTCAAAGATTTCTTAGATTAGATAAAAATAGGGAGTTAAAGGAATAGTAAGGATGATCCAGGTGGATATTGGTGGCCACCCACCTTTTCCGACTAGCTCAAAATAGTTTTCTGACAATTTTGGCAATTTACTATTTTTAACAGGTTTTAACTTCCAGAGCCATTTTGAGGGCCTAAATGAAGGTTTTTCTAGATCGAGGTCCTCAATGATATATGAAGGCATAATTGAGCCCCCAAAATGAATCTCCTCTATGATACCTTTCCAACAAGCTATCATAGGCCTAAAATGGAGATCGTATGCAAAAGTTACGACCCTGGGAAGTTGATGTACTAACTTACCCAAACAGGGCCCACATGACTTTTGGCGCTTCATCTCCCAGGGTTAGGTTTTTGGATATCTAGGGTTTTTGGCATTCCTATTTATTGTAAAAAGGCCTTCAAAGCCTCATTTTAACCATCTTCTTGTGAATGTGAGTAGCCGTCACATCTCTTCTCAGAGATAAGCTGCCACCATTCTAGTGAGTCTTTCACTCTATATTTTTACAATCTCTGTACATTTATTTCATTAATAGAAATTGTGTATTACTGTATCTCTGTGTTTATGGTTGCATCTCTAATATATTTATGTTATATTATTGAATATCTGTGATATCTCTGTGCATTTCTTTATTATATCTCCGATCTCATTTCGTGCCTAAAATAATCCGGATCAGTGGTATCAGAGTAGGTTGTTCTTGATCATTTTTTCAGTGCATGTCCCCGATGAGGTCCGAGTATAGAAATTTGGGTCTCGATCTTGTCTCTCTTGAGGAAAATCACTCTCACACACACAAGAAACCCTCAATGGCGGAAGAAAAGAAAAATGACGGAGCAGACGATCCTATCAGTCTGTTGCTTGAGCAAGCTCTCACGCGACAGAGGGACGAAATGATGGAAAATTTTTCCCACATCCTTCAACACCTGTCGATAGCAACAGATGCATCTTCATCAAGTGACCACTTTGGAGGCACCTCACCTTTCAAGGTACAAGTTAATTTTGATATTCCTGTATTTGAAGGATAGATAGATGCAAAATCCCTAGACAAATGGTTAAATCTGCTAGAAGGTTATTTATATGTTCACAAATTTTATGACAAAGAAAAGATCAGCTTCACACTCCTTAAAGCTCTCCCCCATGTCAAACATTGGTGGGAAAATTATTGGGAGAAGAGTTCCACAGAGGAGTCTGAAATATATGGGGTCGATCCCACTTGAGATTTTTTTGTGGATGTGGTAAAGGAATATTATTACCCTATTCGCAACTATGAGGACTAGTACATGAGATGGACCAAAGTGCGGCAAGAGAGGGGCCAAGTAGTTATGAAGTTCACCAATACCTTCCATACCATGCACACCAAGCTGGGTATCAAATACTCCGAGCGACATTTGGTTCTAAAATACCGTGGGGCTCTACACAGATACATCCAGACTGAAATGGATTTTCTAGAAATCTCATCACTCGGTGTTGTTTATCAATATGTTGTTAAAATTGAGCAGAAATTTAAGCACCAGAAAAAACGGGAATTCGGGTCTGCGAATTCGCAACAACCAAAGTATGACAAAGATGGCCCTAAAAAACAGTCTCTCGAAAACCATTCCAAGATGTAGGAAAAGAAGGGTCACGAGAAGACAAAAAAGGACAATAGAAAATGGTGTGATTTCCACAAAATCCCTTGGCACAACACCAATGAATGTCACTCAAAACAGTCGTTGTTGATCGAGATCAAAGACAAGGAGCCGAACCCTGATTCAGAATCCGAATCTAAAAATACTTGTAAAGGATAGATCATTGACGCAGACCCCACTGCTATTGTCGTGACCACAACAATTCAACCAGAAGAACCAACAGATCCTGAAGAGGGGGAGTGCCTTTTTCATTCATAGATGTGGGTGAAGGGGATCCCACTGCATTTTATTGTTGATAGCGGAAGCCAGAAAAACCTCATCTCAACAGAGGTCATCAAACAATTGGGATTGTTTACAAAAGAACACCCATAGACATACAACATCATGTGGCTTCGGAAAGGACAATATCTTCATGTCAGCCAATAGTGTTGATTGTCATATGACATCCAACCCTTCAAGAATGAGGTAGTATGTGATGTTGCCCCACTAGATTTCGGTGATGTTCTCTTGGGCCAACCATATATGTGGAGACACCATGTTGTTTATGAGCCTCAACCCTGTAGTGTCATTATTACTTTTGGGGGTCATCTCTACAGAATACCAGAGGTATTTCTAACTATTTTTCCACCTAAAAAGTGTCACAAGGTAGTATCTCATACTGCAAAATTCAGCTTCTTCACCATCTGTTCAAAAGGGGAATAGAAGGGTGTTGCAACCACTACAGCCTCGCCCCTAGCACCTTCTATCCAACAGAAGCAGGTCGAAAAGGATGTAGCAAAGGGCAAAGATTCCTTCTGTACACCGTCCTCTCATGTATCTTGACTTGTTGAATAGCCTCAGCCTCAACAGGTTCTTGACATACTTCCACAAACTAAGTAGCGCAATGTCTCCAACAATACAAGAAGCTCACCAAGATGCAGATCCAGCAAATGCTTTTCTCTCTCCCCCGAGAACTCAATGCAATGGAGACCATTGCTTCCTAAGGAGGGAGGATTGATCCAGATGTATATCGATGGCCACCCACCTTTTCTGACTGACTCAAAATAGTTTTCTGGCAATTTTGGAAATTTACTATTTTTAGCAAGTTTTAACTTTCGGAGCCATTTTGAGGGACTAAATGAATTTTTTTCGATATATAGGTTCTCAATGATAAACAAAGGAATAATTGAGCCTCCAAAATTAATCTCCTTGACGATACCTTTCCAACGAGCTATCATACGCCTAAAATGAATATCGTATGCAAAAGTTACGACCCCGGGAAGTTGATGTACTAACTTACCCAAACGGGGCCCACATGACTTTTGGTGCTTCATCTCGTAGGGTTAGGTTTTTGGATTTCTAGGGTTTTGGGAATTACTTTCTATTGTAAAAATGCCTTCATAGCCTCATTGTAATTATCTTATTGCAAATGCGAGTAGCCGTCACATCTCTTCTCAGAGATAAGATGCCACCATTCTAGCGAGTCTTTCACTCTGTATTTTTACAGTGTCTATACATTTCTTTCATTAATAGAAATTGTGTATTACTGTATCTTTGTGTTTATGGTTGCATCTATGATATATTTATTTTATATTATTGAATATCTGTGATATCTCTGTTCATTTCTTTATTATATCTCTGATCTCATTTCGTGCCAAAAATAATCCGAATCAAAAGACCCACATGTCCACATGCTAGTTTCCTAGGGACTTTAAAATTCCACAAGGATATATCAATGAAACATGGTAACTTAGGTAATAAAGACTTGTAAGGACCAAGCGAAGTCCACATGCAGCAAGGTGACACCTAAATTTTTAAAATTGACACACTTTCACTTGTTCACACACAAAGTTCACCAATCCCTCACATAGTATTTTCTAGAAATCGTGGAGGTAAAAGTAAGTTTCCTCCAATAGATTCTGAAATGCCCGACCCTTTTTTTGACAAGACTATTCACTCCCACTTAATTTCAATGAGGTTGGTTCACACCCTCAACCTCTCAAACAAACACACCTAAAATATTTCTAAAAACTCACTAAGTTTTCTTCTACAGAAGGTGCGAAAAGAAATTTTTTAGTCTAGGTAGGATATCGGGGATAGGCATCCAAATAACTCATTATCTGGTTCTCTCATCTTCAAATAGTAGAAGTTGTCAAATAGGTAACTTTAAATCCTCCAAGTCAAGTGCTCCTACACCATAAGGCAGGGAGATACCTGTGAAGGGTTGAAGGCCGAGGTTTGGTTGTTCTATGTGTCACCCCTTGAGGCACCCACCTCTTGGACGGGATCCAGCTCGTGAACCATTTCTGAGGCCGAAAGTATAAATGTCGCACTTTGACCAAGGTACCTAGTGACTAAAGTTTAGGAAATCTACCCAGGTGGAAATTGTGGGTTGCAATTGCACCTTGATCGTATTTTGTGTGGCTATTGGGAAATATCTCCAGCTCTTTCAGGATATGCCCCCTCTACCCCTCATTATAACTGACTACTTCATCCTTTACTAGTTCCTCTTCTGGTGGCTTCAAACCCCACTATCAAGTGTTATTGGAAGGTCCAGTGCTATTTGAGAGGAAGGACATTACATCTTTTAGGACACGAGCATTTTTTTTCTTTGTTCTCCCATGCGGACAAAATCCACCTATCTACATATATGATTCTTTATCAAATTCCTTTATGTATGATTCCCTTCTGATTACATTTTATTGTGAAATTAATTGGGAAAGTTCAAGCAATTACAACAAAATCTCTTGTTCATTTATTTTCTCTCATCACCATTTGCACATATCCACTTAGCTAGTCGGACATCATAGGGGACCCACAGAATCATCGACGTTCCAGACGCTTGCTAAAACTTCCTTCTCTCCTAGGGGGAGTTCCTAATATCGCCCCCTCATCGACTTCACCTTATCACACCTCTATGAGTGCTACTGTATTAGGATAATATTTTCTTGGTTCCACTTTACTTGGGTCCACTTCCCAAGGTCAACCATCCACTTGCTCTTCTTTACACGGAAGCGGGAGGCCAACTTCTTCTCAAGGGGGAAGTACAAACCCACCTAGTCCCCCTCAAGGGTCAGGTACACAAAACACTCACACCATGGTTGGAACTAATCCTCCAAAACCACTCCAGATTCCATACTTGGATACCAGATTTGAGCAAACTCACAAATAATCCCATATTGCATGACCCCACATGGCCTACAATGCCTGCCAAACTACCTTCAAACATCCCCAAGTTTGAAGGAAAGGTAGGAGATGACCCTACCAACCACGTCATGACCTTCCACTTATGGTGCTCTTCAAACAACATCATGGATGATTCCATTCAACTAAGGTTATTTTAACGCACACTCACTGACCCATCAGCCAAGTGGTATGTAGATGAAAAATCAGAGTCCCATGCGACTTTCGAATCTTTTGCCAAAACCTTTTTAACCTTCTTTCAATTACCAATCCTCCATGACAATGGTCGCGAACTACTCTTTGATTTTAAACAAACCTCAGCCACCCATATCGCTGACCACATTCACGAGTGGCGTTGATGACATAGTTTGTGAAAAGCAAAAACCAACAAACAACAGTGCCTTGAATAGTTTCTCAAATCACTTGTCTCTCTCCTCTGTAAGGATGTGGCTTCCACCTTACCCCAATAAGAAGAAGAATCCATTAGCAAGTCTCAACAATATGACCTCATCTATTCACAATATGGATACTTATACATAGTGTTACCTACCCTCTCGAGACCCGTACGAATTGGCCAAGACAAACCTAGGATGTCTAGACTCTGTGGATGGATTGATTGGTACCACAACACACCACAATCCATACCCCCCACAACCCACTATGTATGTTACACCTCCATATCCACCAGCATATGGAGTAAATCCTTACTACCCCCCTCCCTTACTACCCCCCTCCCCTTTACCAACAGTAATATCATGTTGTTCCCCCTCAGTCATTGGGGGCACCCCCACCGATCCCCATGTCGTATCTGGTCTCTCAATCCTGTCCACCCCCAACCCCTGGATATAACCCTAGAAGCAGTGGAAGTACCTCTACATCCTATACGCCATATGGATCCTATCCACAGAACAATCCATATTTTCCATTTCCTAGTCCTCCCCAACCGGTTAATCCTCCACCGGGACAACCACATGTCGGAGTCAACTTTGTTCATCCCTTTCCCATTCAACAAGTTCATACATTTGAACAGCTGAATACGAACAATACAAATCATAAGAAGAAAGGAAGAAACCAAAACAATGACAATCCAGGACCAGGCGGGAATGACCCCCACAACCATCCCATTTGGGGAGACCAATAGCAAGACCCCCAAGGGGGCACCAATAACAATATACCATGACAAGGGAAGAACAAAAATATTCAAACTAACTTCCCTTTCACTATATGTGGTGAGTATGGACATTATACTCATCACTTCCCCCAAATTCCTGATCTCCAATGGATGAGGGAATCCATGAACTCACAGGAACCTCTGACACCATATGCCCCTCAGCAAGCCCCACAACAGTATTTTCAACCACTGCCTCCAACTATTTTTCAAAATCCCATTTCATACCAAGGTGTGATGAACACCCAACAAGTGATCAACCCTACCTTACCACAAATGGGGCAATATCCAAACCTGAGTGCCACTCAACCCAAGAATTCAGTTGATCGCAGTGTCCTCCTCACCAATGAAGAAATTCTTCTACAAACCCACAACCGTCAATATGGTATGCCTCTTGACTCTACCCTAACCACCTTAGAAACACTGCCAGCTACTACAAGACAACCATTGATGATTCCACGTTCTAACGTGGAACCCATTCCTCACATACCACGTATGCCTTTACGACAGAATGTACTTAACTCTCATGCTATGGATTCTCATAATTATAGTCTGGTTGATGACTTAGCCCAGTCTCCCATAGCCATGTCTGTGTTGGAGGTCCTCCAAACCTGTCCATCACAGTGAAAATCCTTGCTTTCTGCCTTGGGGGCAGCCGACACAGCTGACATGCAACTGATCACATTTGATTTAGATAATGGAGAACCACGTCTTCCCACCCAAGTAGCCTTCCAGATAACAGTTAAGATCTGTAACACCACAGTTTATCGGTGTATCATCGATGAAGGTGAATCCACCTGCATCATGTCTAAACATTTATGGCAGAAAATTGGCTCCCCTGAGCTAGTACCCTTTACCATCACCCTTCGAGCTTATGGCAGTCGACCAACATCTTTCATAGGGCTTTCCCAAAATGTCCCCATAGAACTTGGGGGAAAAACCATCCTCATTGACATTGAATTTATCGATGCCCACATTGATTACAATATCTTGTTCGGATGCAACTACATGTATGCTATGAAGGCAGTCACCTCTTCTGTGTTTCGTATGATGATGTTCCTCCATAATGGGAAGATCCTCACCATCGATCAACTTACACATTACGAGCCTAAACATTCTACCAACATCGATAACATCCTCCCCCTTGCTCGTGTTAGCCCGAATGATTTTCCAGTTGCCAACATTAGCCCTGGATTATTCCAAGACCCATCCATGTTAGGCACTTATCAGGGAGCACCACCGTTCGTAAACCCATCTTTTTCAACACAAGTGTGTGTAGTTTCCTCTAAAGGAACAGACATCGAAGACACGAATCCTATCACTGAGCCCCCTCCCCATATCAAAGTTCCACTAGTTGAAGAAATACTACCTTAGGGGTTCCCTGAGAGCGCCACCGCACCACTTATCACAGATCTCCCCACCCTCCAGAGGAAAATCTCAATTTGGGAGACAGTCCCCAAGGCCATTATCCAAATTCCCTTTTTTAACCCCCCACCTCGAGTTAAATCATTCTAGGTAGCCACAATTCTTACCCTTCCGAGCATGGTACTCGCCATCCCTGTGTGGTATCTACATCCACCCATGATGTTTTATCAACCATCCCTCCCTTAGTAAGAGGGAATCCTAATGTAGATCCCAGTACTAACTCCTACCATGCCACCCTCACCCCCAATCGCCAACACCACTGCTATGGCTGGGGGTATACGAAAGAAGAAAGAGCCCATCGCCCCACTACCTCCCCAATTTCAACTCCCTTACACCTTATGTGAAAGAAAAGGACACCCCACTCACATATGTCCTTCTCTTCCTGAGCTACGCAGTTTTATTGAACTCCCTTGAGCACCACCAATGCTCGTCACTTCATCAAGTACTATCGTTGTCTCCCCTAACATCAGTAGCAAAGGACTACAAACCAATTTTGCCTGCGCCATATGCGCAGAATATGGGCATTACACTCATCATTGCCCATCTACCCCATACGTCTGCCACACATTAGCTGCAAAATGCCACACATATCTACCTAAGCCTCCTCTGGAACTCCATACCAATGCTCTCATCAATGTGATTCATTATATTTCTTCATCAGTCCTTGAGAAAAGGGGAGGTCCATGTCCTCCCACCAAACTACCGCTCGATAACCCATAGTGTCAGGGCAACTATAATGGCATTATGGACCCACCGTCCATATCTAAGCCCTTTTCCCCACTTTCAGTTTTTGGTACAGGAGCCCATAAGATTCATTTTTTGAACCATTTTCGGCCACTTACACAGTCATTTTTCTCAGGTGATCATTTCCACTTTTCCCCGACAGAGCATCTTTCCATGACACACTCAGTTATGCCTGCTCATGTTCAAAATTATCAAATAACTGTTATATGTTCTTTATTTTCAGATATTGTTCATGTTGGGTATTTGGTTTTCATGTGTGCAGGTACTTGGTCATCACACACCAGCACGACCTCTTCAGGTATATGATCGACACTGGCATGTAATCATTCTCTTTGAATCTCAATTGCATCTCTAGTCACACCCTCTGACATTTTCCTTTAGGGTCCCTATATCTGGATCTGCAGTACTGTCACCTCCACTGCATTTTTGTACGGTCACTCGGTAGCACTCTTCCCCACATGAGTTGTCCTATTCATAGTCCCCCTTGGCATTTTGACACTCATGTTGATTTTACCCTTTAGAGATGGGAGTCCCATTAGTCTTACTCATTTTTTGAGAATCAGCCACATACTCCTTCTCCTCATTTTTCTAATTTACCTAATGGAATCCCAGGTTACCTCATCATGGTTCTATGTTGACTGCACTTTCCTAGTATCATTCACCATCCATTTCATCCACCATCAATTTTCCCATCTGCAGATTGTCCCCCATACATTTCCCTAATACAAAAACCCACCTATGGGGCCCCAACCCTCCACTTATTTTTCCAAGCAACTTGCACCATCATCAAGCCAAGCCATCTTACACTGGGGCACCTATTTCTGTATCTGTACAGTTATCCCAACTTATTTTTTATTCTTTTGGTAATTATACAAACCCCTTTTTTCGCATTTTCATAGCTTTCTGTTGTCACCTTTAGCGACCTTCCTTTTCTCGGCAAAGAAACCTTTGTCACCCTTGGTTGGGGCATTTTTCACTTCCTCTCATAAATGAAATTATCCATAAGCCCTGAGTATCTTACAGTCCATACACCTTGTTGGTCTCTGTGTTTGTCCATTTTTTCATGCCTCTGTCACAACTCACCCTCGTCTAGTCATCCCCCTGACGCTAGATTCAATTTTATGGTTGCTGCCACTTTGCATATCTCCCCAAGCAAGGGAATTCTTGAGTCTCACCACATCTTGACTTCAACCATATATCTCATCAATTCCTGATCTCATCCAATGGATTTCAAGAAGCATTTTTCTTCTTGGAGTCACGTCTCCCTTTCTATCGACATCGACATGGTTTCCAGAAGGGCGACAATATCTTGACTCTCATTACCTTTACAATGAGGAGTCTCGGATGACACAGGGAAAACCACCATTGTTCTCTGCTATTGTTGACCCCCATAACATTCGACTTCAACACTATCTCATGTTACGGTGGGTTTTACTTTGTGACTATTGCAGTTGTTTTATCTTAGTCGAAGACCTCTAAAATTTGATCGACTATCAATGTCTGCACATTATCGACACTTCTCACAGGTGTCCTTACCTTTTTCAGAGTTTGTTCACCATCAGAATTGTCCTCTGTTATTATTGAACTACCTTGGAGGGTGCCGCAGTGATATACGTCCACACACAGCTTCAATTATTGTATTACATCTTTTTTTGAGTTACATGACACGAGCATGGGGCATGCCCGCCTTGTTTGTACACAATTTATTTTTACACCTTGAGAAAGGTTGGGTCCGACAGATTCCCCTCTCCCTCCAATGGGTTTCTCTTTGTTAGCGTCAGAAGTCACTCCTAGATTGCTTGCAGGAGTAGAGCCCAACGCCCATCAGTTTTATGTCATGATTTGCTTAAGGGGGTGATTGGATGGGTAAAGACTCAAGAAAATATAGCTTTAAATCAGGAAACCGGGCCTGGTATGTAGAAAGCAAGGGAGGTCTTGATCCAACTTCCATCAGTAAATGGATTAAAGAGTGGTAGATGGAAGACTTGTGAGAAGGGCGAGTAATACTGCCTCGGGTGACAGGCCTTCGAAGGCTTGAGGGTGAAAAAATCAGAAGCCAAGATCCTCTTGGTCCAGAGCTTCAAGGAGCTGAGGGGTGACTCGACTGAATCCTTCAATTCCAAGTCATTTCAACGCTGAGAAAATCATAGGAACCGATTAGAAACAATGCAATTGTTACAGTGATCCAACCTACATCATCCTATAACATCTACAACTCGACTGGATCCTCTAATTCCAAGTTGTTCTAACACAATAAACAAAGAGATGGAAAAGAAGCTGACATCCATAAAGTAAGAAGTCTCAAATGCCTTGTACATAAACCAGAGCGACCAACGCTTCATCAAAACTTTACAATCAGGAGATTTGCTCAACCATTGATCCTTGCAAAAATGGCGAGAACGCCTACATATACTCAAAACAAAACACAGCAGTGAAAACGAGACACTGCAATTAAAACATTGCGTCTGCATGTCTTCCGACAGTCTGTGCATGCAAACTCTGGACTATCATCCACCCAAGACAGACGCTATCATATTTTGGACTGTCCTGCTGCAGATGAATCGACTAGCTTGAGTCCTTTGCTGGACTTTCTTTTTATGGTGGAGATGATGCTCAACCACCATCAACAACCATAATAACTGCTTTCTTGGGACTAGGGACAGCCTCGGTCAACACTACCTTTTGGGACATGGAGGTCTCCTAATGGTGCCACCTAGATCAGTTGGACAGACTCTCCTTGGATGCTGCTTCGCTGGCTGCTAGGAGGGACCCTGTGGACAGAGAGAGGGGAGATGGACAGATGTCGAAGGATGAGGAGGGGCTAAAGGGAACGAGCCTTTTCGCACGGTCAGGTGGAGAACAGACAGCAGGGGGGGAGAACGATACAAAAGGTGACACGACAGGAATGGGGCCCTTCGTCAATACCCCACCATTTCGGAACCCCCCCTTTAATTAAAGGAACGATCGCAAAGGGGGGTAGGAAATGATTGAGAGACATTGATCTGGGCACTCTAATCCTGGCTGCTAGAGAGTTTCACGCTCAATTCCGGACCCCCCCCTCCGCTTATAGGTAGAATGGCAGGGGGCCTTCGGAATCTGCTCCTGACCGTAGATATGAGCGCTCAAATCCTGGCCGCCTAGATCCATGCCCCCTTTAAGTCTAATGCACTCGAGTTTCATTGATGGATGGACGACTGAGATGACTTTGGTGCTTTCACTATGAAAATCCCAAAAGGCCCCACCTGTGGCTCAGATCTTGTGACGTGTGTCCTTCAGATGGACGGTCCCGATTCTTTCGGGATTTCTAGCACCGGGGGTTCATGATGCAACGCTTCTCAAAATCCCGATTGACCAAACCACAAAAGCACGAATGTACGCCGCGTGTCCTCTAGAGGAACGGTCGAGATGGAATTTGATGTTAGAAGAGAGTTGCCTCCATTATTAGGCTTGCTTGACGTGACCTGGCGCTAGGACCGTGGGCTCAGCTTTGAAGGGCACTTATCGACATTTCGGGGTTCGGGGTTTTGAGATGTAAAATGACGAGGAGCTCTTACCCCTTGAATCCCCGATTGTCGACATGACATGATCGCGCACCACGTGTCCTTTTGGATGGACGGTCGAGATCCTTTATGAATGTATATGGACGCTACCCATCATGCTAATCCCGGCGCAACTCCACTAACCGCGATTTCCCGTCGACCGTCGATCTGTTCCTATGGACGAATATGGGCCGTTGACAACATAATTTCGCCCGCTCACTTGATTTTTAGCCTGAAATGGGGCTTTACGTGCTACGCTTGGGAGTTCTTCATGCAACCTGCAGACTTGGATGCTCTCGAGCCCAAGACAAGAATTGTCGCTAACATTAGGCTCCATGGGGGATAGATTCATCCTTGTGATTCTCTAAGAACTCATTCCACAGCTTCAGTGCCTTACTGTTGGGCTATGGAGTCAGGCTCAAAACATACCGCTGCTGAAAATACAAGCTGAAAAATAAAAGCAACAAAATAAAAATACATGCTCAAAGGAGCTTATTTATATAAATTCCTAAACTAATAAAACACTTTACATGGGGCTAGGTGAAAGAAGATTTCCACCATAGCCATTCAAGCAGCTTCCTGGATAGAAGCTCCTTCCTTCTGTCAATGATCATCAGCAGATGGTGTAACCATGACAGTAGAACGGTTACACTCTTCAACTCCTTCTTACAGGCTGGAGTTGAGATGAAATAGGGCGGCTCCAAGGAATAGGGGAAATGCCACTCCATGTACTTGTTGACAGGGCCATAGAATGAGTGGCCAATTCCAAAAAACTGGCGACAAACAGCCGCCTGTGCTACACAGTTGTCCACCTGTGGCTGAATATCTCTGATAAGAACAGGTAGGAGGACAATTGACACAGGCTCACTGATCTTAGGCAGTGGTTGTTCGTTGATTGGCTCCGGATAGAACATGAAATGCACGCTCAGTTGTTCCTCTGGTTCCTCCTCCTCTTTTTTGTGCACTCCCCCATATTATAAAAAGGAAATGGTCTCCCAATCGTTCTCTTCAATCCCAAATGTAAATACATCATGGGAAATCTCATGAAGGAAGAAAGAACGATCCTCTTCCACAACGGATTCCTTGTTTAAATCTGAGACAGCAGGATCATTGGGGCTAGATGCTAACGCATCCAAAAAATCTTCAATAATCTCTTCAAAAGAGCTGCTTAGATCATCTGCCTCGAAGACTGGAAAATCCTTTTTGCTGCCTTCAATTGCCAATTTTGCACATTGGGGAGTGGGGAATATCACCTGCACCACTATTTCACTTAGAGTGCCATCCTCTTCCCTGGGAACTTCATCACTCTCATAACCCCCCCTTGCTGCAGACGAATGGGGAGGAGAAAGGACGGAGCTCTGATCCAGGTCATCAGGATCATCCTCATAGCCTTCGTCTGAAACAACTTTATCCAGTATAGAGTTGTGGTATCCCTCACTACAGTTATGAAAAACTAACACAGAGGGATAAAACTCTTGGTAATAGGCGAGGAAAGCTGCATGAAACTCCGAGAGTGAAGAAATGCTAGCAGGGGGTAAAGAATGATACCATTTACACGCATCCCTTACTAACGAGAACATGAACATTTTCAATAATACATCCTCATGATGTATCTCCCACTAACGCATGAGTTCATGAAACTCACTGAGGTGCTCAGCAGGGTTTTCATCTTCACACTTTCCAAATATGGGCAAATAATCGCCCCATTCATTCGGAGAGGGGACAACATTAGGAAAACCAGGAATAGCAGAAAAATTAAAAGGAACAAACCTACGAGCAAGGATTTTCTCCATATCGAACCAGTGGAGTCACCAATTGATCCTTGAATCATGGAGTCACCAGGTGAAAGATGCGTAGCTTCGAATGTGTCTGGTCCTTGTTCACCATAAAAGGATAGATCCTAACGTTGTTGTTACCCCAGGAAGCTTCTCAGGATGAGAAAGCGATTGTTGAAACCTTCTCAAGAAAGATCCTTAGGGTCAGCTTTCAGGTGTGCTAATAGTAGCCACAGCTGAAATAGTGATGTGGAAACCTTGGAGTCGCCACAGTAGAGTCGCCAGGTGCACAGTAGAAATCTTGAAGGGATCTAATGTATGATGCACTTTCAGAATCAGAGGCTCAATGTCGTTTTTCCCAGGGAAAATCTTCAACTTCGTCCCCGACAACGGCGCCAGAAATGTTAGCATCAGAAGTCACTCCTGGATTGCTTGCAGGAGCAGAGCCCAACGCCCATCAGTTTTATGTCATGATTTGCTTAAGGGGGTGATCATATGGGTAAAGACTCAAGAAAATATAGCTTTAACTCAGTAAACCAGGCCTGGTATGTAGAAAGAAAGGGAGGTCTTGATCCAACTTTCGATAGTAAATGGATTAAAGGGTGGTAGATGGAAGACTTGTGAGAAGGGCGAGCAAGACTGCCTCGGGAGACAGGCCTTCAGAGGCTTGAGGGTGAAAAACCTAGAAGCCAAGATCCTCTTGGTAGAGATCTTCAAGAAGCTTAGGGGTGACTCGACTGAATCCTTCAATTCCAAGTCGTTTCAGCACTGAGAAAATCACAGGAACCGATTAGAAACAATGCAACTGTTACAGTGATCCAACCTACATCATCCTATAATAGCTACAACTCGACTGGATCCTCCAATTCCAAGTTGTTCTAACACAGTAAACAAAGAGATGGAAAAGAAGCTGACATCCATAAAGTAAGAAGTCTCAAATGCCTTTTACATAAACTAGAGCGACCAACGCTTCATCAAAACTTTACAATCGGGAGCTTTGCTCAACCATCGATCCTTGCAAAAATGGTGAGAATGCCTACATATACTCAAAACAAAACACAACAACGAAAATGAGACACTGCAATTAAAACATTGTGTCTACATGTCTTCCGACAGTCTGCGCATGCAGACTCTCGACGATCGTGCACCCAATACAGACTCTATCAGATTTCGAACTGTCCTGCTGCAGATGAATCGACCAGATTGAGTCATTTGTTGGACTTTCTTTTTATGGCGGAGATGATGCTCAACCACCAGCAACAACCACAATAACTGCTTTCTTGGGACTAGGGACAACCTCGGTCAACTCTACCTTCTGGGACGTGGAGGTCTCCTAATGGTGCCACCTAGATCAGCTGGACGAACTCTCTTTGGATGCTGCTTCACTGGACTGTTGCGAGGGACCCTGTGGATAAAGAGAGGGGAGATGGACAGATGTTGGAGGATGAGGAGGTGCTAAAGGGAACGAGCCTTGTCGCACAGTTAGGTGGAGAACAGATGGCAGGGGGGAGAACGATACAAAAGGTGACACAACAGGAATGGGGCCCTTCGTCAATACCCCACCATTTCGGACCCCCCCCTTTAATTAAAAGCAGGATGGAACTCTAATCTTGACCGCTAGAGAGATGCATGCTCAATTCCGGACCCCCCCCTCTGATTATAGGTAGAATGGTGGGGGGCCTCCGGAATCTGCTCCTGACCGTAGATCTGAGCGCGTAGATCCTGGCCACCCAGATCCATGCCCCCTTTAAGTCTAATGTGCCCGAGTTTCATCGATGGAGGGACGGTTGAGATGAATTCGGCGCTTTCACTATGAAAATCCCAAAAGGCCCCACCTGTGGCTCATATCTTGTGTTGTGTGTCCTTTAAATGGATGGTCACGATTCTTTCGAGATTTCTGGCACCAGGGGTTCACGATGCAATGCTTCTCAAAATCTCGATTGACCAAACCGTGAAAGCACGGATGTACGTTGCGTGTCCTCCATAGGAACGATCGAGATGGCATTTGATGTTAGAAGAGGGATGCCTCCATTATCAGGTTCGCTTGATGTGACCTGGCGCTTATCAGCATTTCGGGGTTCAGGGTTTCGAGATGTAAAATGACAAGGATCTCTTACCCCTTGAATCCCCAACTGCCGACATGACATGATCGCACACCATGTGTCCTTTTGGATGGACAGTCGAGATCCTTCGTGAATGTATATGGACGCTACCCATCATGATAATCCCAGCGCAACTCCACTAACCGCGATTTCCCACCAACCGTCGATCTGCTCCTATGGACGAATCTGGGCCATTGACAACATAATTTCGCCCGCTCACTTGATTTTTAGCCTGAAATGGGGCTTTACGTGCTACGCTTGGGCGTTCTTCATGCAACCTGCAGACCTGGATGCTCTCGAGCCCAAGACAAGAATTGTCGCTAACATTAGGCTCCATGGGGGATAGAGTTTTCCCTGTGATGCTCTAAGAACTCATTCTGCAGCTTCAGTGCCTTGTTGTTGGGCTATGGAGTCAAGCTCAAAACATCCCGCTGCTGAAAATACAAGCCAAAAAATAAAAGCAACAAAATAAAAATACATGCTCAAAGGATCTTATTTATATACGATCATAAACTAATAAAACACTTTACATGGGGCTAGCTGAAAGAAGATTTCCACCATAGCCATTCAAGCAGCTTCCTGCATAGAATCTCCTTCCTTCTGTCAATGATCATCAGCAGATGGTGTAACCGTGACAACAGAACGGTTACACTCTTCAACTCCTCCTTACAGGCTGGAGTTGAGATGAAATACGGTGGCTCAAAGGCATAGGGGAGATTCCACTCCATGTACTTGTTGATAGGGTCATAGAATGAGTGGCCAATCCCAGAAAACTGGCAACAAATAGCCGCCTATGCTACACGGTTGTCCACCTATGGCTAAATATCTCTGATAAGCATAGGTAGGAGGACAACTGACGCAGGCTCACTGATCTCAGGCGATGGCTATTCGTTGATTGGCTCCGGATAGAACATGAAATGCGCACTCAGTTGTTCCTCTGGTTCCTCCTCCTCTTTTCCGTGCACTCCCCCATCTTGTAAAAAGGGAATGGTCTCCCAATCCTTCTCTTCAATCCCAAATGTAAATACATCATGGGAAATCTCATTAAGGAAGAAAGAATGATCCTCTTCCACAATGGCTTCCTTTTTTAAATCTGAGACAGCAGGCTCATTGGGGGCATATGCTAACGCATCCAAAAAATCTTCAATAATCTCTTCAAAAGAGCTTCTTAGATCATCTACCTCGAAGACTGGAAAATCCTTTTTGCTGCCTTCAGATTCCAATTTTGCACACTGGGGAGTGGGGAATATCGCCTGCACAACTAGTTGACTCAGAGCGCCATCCCCTTCCCTAGGAACTTCATCACTCTCATAACCCCCCCCTGCTGCAGATGAATGGGGAGGAGAAAGGATGGAGCTCTGATCAAGGTCATCAGAATCATCCTCATAGCCTTCGTCCGAAACAATTTCATCCGATATAGAGTTGTGGTATCCCTCACTATAGTTATGAAAAACTAACACAGAGGGATAAAACTCTTGGTAATAGGCGACGAAAGTTGCATGAAACTTCGAGAGTGAATAAATGCTAGCAGGGGGTAAAGAATGATACCATTTACGTGCATCCCTTGCTAACGAGAACATGAACATTTTCAATAATACATCCTCATGATGTATCTCCCACTGATGCATGAGTTCATGAAACTCACTGAGGTGCTGAGCAGGGTTGTCATCTTCACGCTTTCCAAATATGGGAAAATAATCACCCCATTCATTCGGAGAGGGAACAACATTAGGAAAACCAGGAATAGCAGAAAAATTAAAAGGAGCAAACCTGCGAGGAAGGATTTTCTCCATATCGAACCAGTGGAGTCGCCAATCGATCCTTGAATCATGGAGTCGCCAGGTGAAAGATGCACAGCTTCGAATGTGTCTGGTCCTTGTTCACCATCAAAGGCCAGATCCTAACGTTGTTTTTACCCTAGGAAGCTTCTCAGACTGAGAAAGCAACTACTAAAACCTTCTCGAGAAAGCTCCTTAGGGTCAGCTTTCAGGTGTGCTAACAATAGCCACAGCTGAAACAGTGATGTGGAAACCTTGGAGTCGCCACAGTGGAGTCGCCAGGTGAACAGTAGCAATCTTGAAGGGCTCTGATGTCTGATGCACCTTATGAATCAGAGGCTCAATGTCGTTCTGCCCAAGGAAAATCTTCAACTTCATCCCCGACAACAGCGCCAGAAATGTTAGCGTCAAAATTCACTCCTAGATTGCTTGCAGGAGTAGAGCCCAACACCCATCAGTTTTATGTCATGATTTTCTTAAGGGGGTGATCGGATGGGTAAAGACTCAAGAAAATATAGCTTTAACTCAGGAAATCGGGCCTGGTATGTAGAAATAAAGGGAGGTCTTGATCCAACTTCCGTTAGTAAATCGATTAAAGGGTGGTAGATGGAAGACTTGTGAGAAGGGCGAGCAAGACTGCCTCGGGCAAAAGGCCTTCGGTGGCTTGAGGGTGAAAAACTCAGAAGCCAAGATCCTCTTGGTCCAGAGCTTTAAGGAGATGAGGGGTGACTCGACTGAATCCTTCAATTCCAAGTCATTTCAGTGATGAGAAAATCACATGAACCGATTAGAAACAATGCAACTGTTACAGTGATCCAACCTACATCATCCTATAACAGCTACAACTCGATTGGATCCTCCAATTCTGAGTTGTTCTAACAAAGTAAACAAAGAGATGGAAAAGAAGCTGACATCCATAAAGTAAGAAGTCTCAAATGCCTTGTACATAAACCAGAGCGACCAACACTTCATCAAAACTTTACAAGCTTTGCTCAACCACTGATCCTTGCAAAAATGGAAAGAACGCCTACATATACTCAAAACAAAACACAACAGCGAAAACGAGACACTGCAATTAAAACATTGCGTCTGCATGTCTTCCGACAGTTTGTGCATGCAGACTCTAGACGATCGTGCACCCAAGACAGATGCTATCAGATTTCAGACTGTCCTGCTGTAGATGAATCGACCAGCTTGAGTCCTTTGCTGGACTTTCTTTTTATGGTGGAGATAATTCTCAACCACCAGCAACAACCACAGTAACTACTTTCTTAGGACTAGGGACAGCCTCAGTCAACTCTGCCTTCTGGGACGTGGAGGTCTCCTAATGGTGCCACCTAGATCGGTTCGATGGACTCTCTTTGGATGCTGCTTCACTAGAATGCTATGAGGGACCCTGTGGATAGAGAGAGGGGAGATGGACAGATGTCGGAGGATGAGGAGGGGCTAAAGGGAATGATCCTTGTCGCACGGTCAGGTGGAGAACAGACGGCAGGGGGGGAGAATGATACAAAAGGTGACACGACAGGAATGGGGCCCTTCATCAATACCCCACCATTCTGGACCCCCCCTTTAATTAAAGGCAGGATGGAAAAGGGGGGTCGGAAATGCTTGAGAGCCATTGATCTTGGCACTCTAATCCTGGCCGCTAGAGAGCTGCGCACTCAATTCCGGACCCCCCCCTGCTTATAAGTAGAATGGTGGGGGGGCTCCGGAATCTACTTCTGACCATAGATCTGAATGCATAGATCCTGGCCGCCCAGATCCATGCTCCCTTTAAGTCTAATGCGCCTGAGTTTCATCGATGGATGGACGGCTGAGATGACTTCGGTGCTTTCACTATGAAAATCCTAAAAGGCCCCACCTGTGGCTCAGATATTGTGCCATGTGTCCTTCAGATGGATGGTCCTGATTCTTTCAGGATTTCTGGCACCGGGGGTTCACGATGCAATGCTTGTCAAAATCCCGATTGACCAAACAGCGAAAGCACGGATATATGCTGCGTGTCCTCCAAAGGAACGGTCGAGATGACATTTGATGTTAGAAGAGGGTTGCCTCCATTATCAGGCTCGCTTGACGTGACCTGGCGCTAGGACCGTGGGCTCAGCTTTGAAGGGCGCTTATCGACATTTCAGGGTTTGGGGTTTCGAGATGTAAAATGACGAGGAGCTCTTACCCCTCGAATCCTCGACTGTCGACATGACATGATCGCGCACCACGTGTCCTTTTGGATGGACGGTCGAGATCCTTCATGAATGTATATGGACTCTACCCATCGTGCTAATCCTGGTGCAACTCCGCTAACCGTGATTTCCCATCGACTGTCGATCTGCTCCTATGGACGAATCTGGGCTGTTGACAACATAATTTCTCCCGCTCACTTGATTTTTAGCCTGAAATGGGGCTTTACGTGCTACGCTTGGGCGTTCTGCATGCAACCTGCAGACCTGGATGCTCTCGAGCCCAAGACAAGAATTGTCGCTAACACTCTTGATACTCTCATTATATCTCTTTCTTACAATGGCACTCTCAGAAGAAGAAAAAATTGATTAATTTCAATTATACGTATGCTCCTAACTTCATCCATCAGGGGGCATCTATTATCACTAAAATTATTTCCGCAAATGGTTACAGGAATCCAGCATCTATTAGTTCACCCATGGACCAAAAATGACCAAAAATTGATTTCCAAAAGGTCCAAAACTATACAACCAGCAATAAAATAAGCATGCACTAGGACTACACAAGGAGCGTGTGCACATGTGCCATTCAGAAACGCAGGAAAAACACACATGCACATGATGCGTGACTGTGGATGCAAAAAACCACACATCCCTCAAAACAACGCATTTATGATATTGGTCGAACTCCCACCCACCACTGGTTCAACTTCCAAGTTGATTTGACATCCAAATCTCAACTGAATCTGGCTAGGTGGTTGGTCAAAGACCTAAGGGTGCCCTAAATGGCCCCCTTTTCACACTAAAATCTGGTTGAATAATGCCTCAAAGTCATGCTATAAAAGAGGCCATGGGTGCACTACATTTAAAAGGAATTCATTTGTATTGTTATGTTGTTGATATTCTCTTGGAGGATCCTCTTTCCTCGTCAAGATCATGCTAGCACCATTTCAGTTAGCCATTCATATGACCTCTAGATTGGATTTTCTTTGGATTCTCTTCACTATTTCAGTTTATTTCCTCACTTGTAAGAAGAGCTCAATATTTGGGGGTCAAAGAGCCCTCCCTTGGAGGAAGAGGGGACCCAAAGTATCCCTTTCTCTTTGGTGTTTTATTTCCACTAATATAATCCTTTCCATTGGTGGCATGAGTCTTGTTTGTTTCTTTTTCTAATGTCCTTATGCACTATAGTTTAATTCCTTTTATCGTTCTTAGTTTAATTCTTTGCTTATGTTTTATTCTTTATATTTCTAACTCTTTCCTCTACTGTTGTCTTGCCTAGCTTACCCAACTGGGCTTTTAAGCACCCTTATTTTGCTCATTTAGGTGACAAAAGAGGTGCAACACACTTGCTTCTGCTCCATGGAGAGGTCAGCCATGGATGTCGCTGCAACCTTTCACTCACTCTGAGAGTGAATCATGAAGAAGACAAACTTCCTGATCTAAGAAATGACCTTCCTGCATTGCTTGGCAGAGATCAAGGAAATATCACTAGGTGGGACTACCTCGGGAATTGTGTACAATTTCTTGTTCAAAGTAATAATAACGTTGTGAGTCCTAGACTCATATACAACATCATGTTTCCATAAATAAGGTTGTCCAATGGGAACATCACAAACTTCAAGGGGAGAAACATCACACAATACCTCATCTTTGAATGGCTTGATGTTGTATGACAAGTGACACTATTGGCTGACACGAAGATAGATTCCTCGGTTGAGCCATATGATGGTGTAGGGATGTGGGTGCAGCGTTGTCACCAGGGCTAGACACTTAAAAAAATTTGGTAATATGAGGTTCTTCTGGCTACCGCTATCAACGATGAAGTCCAGTGAAGTGCCTATTACCCACATCTGTGAATGAAAGAGGCACTTGCCTTTCTCTAGCTCATCAGGTTCACTGGGATGGATCTTGGTGGTAGCAACAGTGGCATTGGGTTCTGCATCAATGATATGTCTCCCATTTTCTAGTTATGACTCATATTCGTAACCCACATCTGATTCATAGGATTTTACCTTAGCCACCAATGACTGCTTGGAGTGGAAATCAATAGTGTTATGCTAGGGGATCTTATGGAAGTCACACCACTTCCTGGTATCTTTCTTCGTCTTCCCATTGTCCTTCTTTTCTTTCAGATTGGACTATTTTTCCTGAGGTTTCCCATATTTTCTCTATCCTTTGTTCTATGGGTTGGGGCTACCATTTCCTTGCTTCTGCTATTAACGGTTCCTAGAACCAAACTACCACATATTTTGTTTCAACTTCTACTCAATTTTGACGGTATATCAATAGGCTACGCCCAAGGATGAGATGTCCAAAAAATCCATTTCTATCTAGATGTATAAATGAATATTGTCGTAGTACTTGAGAACCAGATGTCTCTCATAATATTTGATACCCAGATTGGTGCGCAAGGTATGGAATACATTAGTGAACTATGGCACTGTTTGGTATATTTTCCTGTCGTAGTGTGGTCCATCTTGTATACAAGTCATCATAACTTCCAATAGGGTAGTATTGTTCCTTAATAGAATCCCCGAAGGAACCCCAAGTGGATGCAACTAAAAATAATGTGGATCCCTCTATTTCCTTTTGCTCACAAAAAGTATCCCACCAATATTTGACACGGGGGAAGGCCTTGAGGAGCACAAATGTAATATTTTCTCTATCGCAAAAGTTGTGGATAGAAAAATACCCTTCTAAAAGGTTTAACCATTTATCTACGAAATCTGCATCTATTTGACCTTCAAATATAGGAATATCAAAATGGATCTGTACCTTGAAGGGATGACTCCTTTTCTTGAGGTGGATGCGTCACTTTTCATAAACTCTTGAAGGATTTGTGCAAAGTTGTCCATCATCTCGTTCCTCTATTTCTCAAGGGCTTCCTTGAGATTTTTTTTGAAAGAATCTCATGTCCCACCATATTTATTTTCACTTTCCATGGATGGTTTATTGTGCATGCGAGAGTAGTTTTCCTCATGATAAAAAATCTTGAGACCCAACTCTCTATACCCTGACCACATCGATGACATGCATTAAAAAAATGACAAGGAGAAGACCGCTCCGATACCACTGATCGGGATTTATCAGCAGAACAAAATGAAACCACAGATTTATAATATTAACACAGAGACATAGTGAACAATAGAAAAGATACAATAAAACTTGACTTTTATTAAATAAGAAATATGTTGAAAACTGTAAAATGCATATTGAAAACAAGCTTGCTAGAATGGTGGCAACTTATCTCTGAGAAGAGATGTGACAACTACACTCATTCACAAGAAGATCAGTACAATGAGGCTCTGAAGGAATTTTTACAATAAATATGAATTCTAAAACCCTAGGCATACAAAAACCTAACCCTAGGAGATGAAGTGCCAAAAGTGATGTGGGCCCCGTTGGGGTAAGTTAGTACATCAACTTCCTGGGGTCGTAACTTTTGCATATGATCTATGTTTAGGGAACATGATAGATCATTGGAAAGGTATTGATGAGGATATTCATTTAGGAGGGTCAATTAGAGCCTTTGACTATTATTTAGGTTCCTGATCGCAAAAAAAAAGTTGTTTAGGCCCTCAAAATGGCCCTCGAAGTTCAGAAACCAAAAAACTGCTAAAAATAGTAAGTTGCCAAAAAAAAAAATTGAGGCAGTTGGAAAAGGTGGGTGGCCACCGATATCCTCCTAGATCAATTTCTCAACCTAATTTTTAGTTCTCTCATTATTTTTTTTACATGTAGTATGGTTGTTTCTTGTTCCAACGTCTAAACTATGTTTTTACTCCCTTCCTCTTCCTAAAAAAATCAGCTCTCCCCCTCCACTTGAATTTCCTTTCTCTTTTCTCTCATGCATGCTTGGTTCTCACCATTTCCCAAAATTATTATACTCAACCCATGTTTCAACCACTAGAGTAGATGACACTTCCACCAACCTCTTACATGCATTAAATGATTGGTTTTAATAAGTGAAAGGAGGAAATAGATGGTTCCTTACACAAATGATTTAGAAAGGTGACTTGGGATTATTAAGCATGTAGAACACCCCCCCTCCCCTCCCTTTATTCCTCTCTCTTTTGAATACCCAAACTCAACCCAAATTTTCTCAGAGAAACTTCAATGCAAGAACAAATGTGAGTTGTTTTCCTCACTACACCTACAAAGTAAGTAAATACTTGGACTTGCTCTATTTATTTTTTGGAGGACATCCCATGTTAAAAATTTATTTTTCAATATGAGACACATAAACAACAGTTGTTTATGTCTATCCAGACCTCATTTTCTGCAATATAGTCGTTCAAGTGATTTTAATATTTATTCAAAATAAACATTTCAAACATTAACATCATGCATTTCCATCAATGATTAAATATGAAATTCATTTTAATATTATAAGATAATATTGATTACTCAAACAGGGTTTGAAATGATATATTGTTCCATCCCTTAATTATTTTGATTTGTCTTTGAAATAAGTCAAACAAGATTTGAAGAACATTAAATACATAGTTTCTTATAACATATGCAAAGTTATCTATGTCAAATATATTATGTTCATATAAAATGATGTCACTTTATTGTTATACAAATGATTGATTTTTTGTAAGTAAGAGAAACCTATATTAATATGAATATGATGTAGATAAATTCCTAAACTATTTCAGATGCCAAGAAATCCATGATAGTCCTCTGGAATAAAAAAGAGCAAGCAAAATTGCCTGCCCCATAGGGGAAACTAGGCTAAAAAAAAGAATAATCTATCTTAAAACCTAAAGTTTGTGTGACCAACTATTTCTAGCAAGACTTCTAAAACCGCCTATGACATGAACATTAAAAACTTGGAACATAAATAAACTAAAAAAATGTAAAGCATGCTATTCCTTAGTATGAGGAACCTCAAAGAAAGGTGGATCCGTGACATCCAGGTGAGCAGCGGAAGTAGAGGAATCTTCCCACAGTCAACTCTCAACAAGAGGTTGAAAGGAGACCCCATGGGGTTTAGTAATCCAGGTCACCACTGATAGATAATAAGCATTTTCCTCCTCGAGAGTCTCCATGTGATGCTTAAAATAGAGAAATTATTTTTCTTTAGGAAACATGTCTAGAGCCACCATTGTTTTGGTGTTCCAGTAGAGTTCCAAAGTCCTACAAAACTTGGATTTTCGAGTTCTAGTGTAGCCTAGATCTAGGATTAATCCTCCCACTTATTGCTCAACTTCCCCGTCTTCCTTAAATTCCTTGACCAACCTGACCTCGACTTCCAACGTAGTCTTGGTTGCCTATTTTTCCTCAAGCATAAAATAATGATAAACATCCACAGTAGCGACAACTTCCTTGGAAACATGTGACGAACCAGCGGAAGAGAGATGGGGCTTCTAATTTCAGGGAGACATGAGAAGGCAAGACAGAGAATCCAGAGAGACAGAGATAATCCTGATGAGAAGGAATCCAAACCACTTTAGGGAGAAAATATAGAAAAAAGCAATGGTCATGGCCTTCTCCTTGTCATTTATCTGCATTGGAGTATAAAACCCATCACCTACAAATGTATTGGGTTCTCATTACGCTTCTTGGGCATGAAAAGCACCATAATTCTAGGGCATGAGTTGAGCTTCCAACTTGTGAGAGCTCTCAGAATCACAATCCACCAGATCATCTCCATTAAACAACGGGACATTTTGGCCCAAATGAAGTACATATCCACCATCTTCCATAGCATGAGAGCCATCCAGTTGTTCCGTCGATATTTGAGGCATCTCCCTACACAGGACACACAACGTTTATAACAATTTAACTACCCATCCAAGGACTTACACAAATGATTTGACCTTATATATTAATTAATATTTAATTTTTTATCTTTGCAATCTATATTTTCATTGATCCTTTAACAATTTGTTTCACAATCAGGCCTTTCAATTCAATTCCATGTATTATAAAAAAAAATTATTCCTTGGTTCCCACAACAGGGACTAAAAAGAGCACGTGTGTTAGGGAATAAAAATAGCATAGGTGTCTGATTACAAATTTGGAAATGCCACCAGGGATCAAAATTGAACATGTCACATCTCGTCAAAGGCCTTCCAACATGTCCCAAAAGTACGATTAAAAATATACCTGTAAAAAAAATTGTTTATAAATTTCTTTCTTCTAATTTTTCGGGAAATGGAAAGTAAACTTTAAAATTTCATACGAAGGGAAGAATTTTAAAGTATCTGTCATGTCATTTGTTCAAACTCGTGAATCACGACCCTGATTCCCAAGTACCAACTCACGAATCACATGTGGTTTCATGCAATCACTATTGCACCTTCAGTGGTTCCACTTGTTCCATCATGATTCAGATTTAATGGATGTAAAGGGGAAAATATTGTGTTATGCGAGGGTCTTAAAATATCGTATTTTCGAGGTCATTGGGCGACCCCAAACCCTTGAAGTGCTAAAAAGTAGTGGTATGTGCGTAATCGTTCAGTTTGTGCATAATTGTCATGCATATAACAAATAATAAAAAAGGAAGTGTGTTGTCGAATCCCAAATTGTGGATTGAAAGAAGATTTTGAAAATGGTCATTCAATAATAACCTAATCATACATGTGTGAGAGAACCTATAGTGCTTAAAACTAGATATAGAAATAAAATATTTGTCGTTGCTCACATTCTGTAGAGAGATAACTACGACGATGTCCATGGCAATGGCAACAACGGTGTCCAGTCTTCACCTCTAAGGTTTTGGCTCCTTTCCTAGTGATTTGTGATCAAATTTAAAGTGGGTATACTATAGTATGATAAGCTAAGACACTTTGAATGTCCATTTTCCTACATGAAAATTTAGATTAAATTTCAGGTTCTTAATCTTGATTATAGTTTTTTCATAGTCACAGTTTCTGTGGTGGAAATTGGATTGGGAGATTAGTGTATCCATACCTATAGATTAATGCATCTGTCGTGGGACTATTCAAAACCAAACCAGAAAGCAAATTCCTTGCAGGGTTACAGACAAAGGGCAAAAACACAAAACAAATTTTACCAGCCATTATTCTAAAGCAATGGCTTTCAGTATCCAGGTTTGTAGTTTTTTATTGTTTCAAGTTTGAAATAATAAAAATAGAGTGTGATTTGTGTGATCAATGTTAATATTTGGTTGAAATGCTAAGAAATTCCTTCTCTATCAACTTGCATATTCAAAATTTGTCCATACATTTTCCCTCCTTTGAAATTTCTTAAATTTTGTTTCCAAGAATCTTCTTCTTTTTAACCAAAGAGGCATGTTTTTTTCATTTATCTCATTCTATTAAATCCATAGGACTATCTAAATAATCTAAACCAAGGGTACCCATTGGTGGCAGTGCTATGGTGGTAGTTGGAGGAGATAAGCATGATTATGATGATGGGTTAGGGTTTAGTTTTGTGTACAAGTGGTCTTATGTTTTGGTTCTGTAATAATCATGTTGGCGGTAGAGATTTATGCTGGTAACCATCATGGAGATTCGTGTTTGGTTTTTGCCTTGTTAAATTTTTCCAACGTTGTAATGGATTTTAAAAATTTTAAAATTTAAAAATTGGTTTGAAACTACACCTAAACTTCATTGTATTCATTTTTTGTGTGGATTTTTGTGGAATTTGATGAGCTTTATGGAAATGGAGTATCTGGTTCTAATTTTTTGTAATGGCACTCTGAATATGCAATACAATATTTTTGTCTACATCTTCCCCTAAATGGTTTTTTTATTTTGTAATCTTTGTGTATCTTCTAATGGCTTTTAGAATTCTTAAATTTATCTGAAACTATGGTTTGTTGAGAACCCTAAAAAGAGTCTTGTAGCATCCCCAACCACCAAGCTGGGAAATGCCACATAAAAATTCAAACTTTGATACCATTTTAATCACTGATATGCTCTACACATGAACAACATTATGCTAAATAAAACAAATATAAGAATGCAAAAATATACAAGAAAAACCCATAACAAAAAACAGATAATTAAGCATTGGTTCAGGTGGATATCGGTGGCCAACCACCTATTCCAACTGGCTCAAAACAATTTTTTGGCCACTTACTAGTTTTAGCAATTTATTGCGTCCTAAACTTCTAGGGCCACTTTGAGGGTCTAAATGATTCTTTTTCAAGATCAGTAACCTCAATGACAACCCAAGGCTCTTATTGAGCCCCCAAAATGAAGCTCCTCATCAATACCTTTCCAACAATCTATCTATTGAAATATTGTAACTTCGAAGAATATTCTAATTAAATTTTAGTTATTATCTTATAGATCAAATCCCCTTTTGTGGATTGATCATGTCGAGTCTTGTATATGATCAAATCCCCTTTTGTGGATTGATCATGTCAAGTCTTGTATAAGATCAAATCCCCTTTTGTGGATTGGTCAAACCATATTTATATGGTGGTATTTGTAAAGTCATCCCCTAGTGTTGATAAAGTGGTTTTAACCACTTCTAAAAGAAGTTGGCCCTACCATGTGAAGAGACATAACGCTAGAAACTCCTCAACTAGTATTTATATGTGAGGATGAAGACTCACTTACACACACTCACACTCACTCCTCTAGTGCACATATATTGAATGCAGTTGCAGTTGCTGGAGGAATGAGAAGAGAGGTGCATGCTCAATCTTAGTTTATTCTTGGTGTTTCAGTCTTAGTCTTGGCATTGTATCGACAATCTATTATTGAGGAAGTTTTTGGTCGGTTTTCTCCCCCATGAGGGTTTCCCGAGATAAAATGTTGTGTACCTTGTGATTGTGTTTCTTTCAATGATACTCTTTATGTTGTTGTTTTGGAAATGAATTGAATGCTCGTGTAATTTGGAAAGAATCTAATAACAACAATAAAAACTTAACATGGTATCAAAGCTTGACTGAATAGAGCACCTTTCACTGGGTATCCAAAAAATGTCACTATTGTCGTACAAGGAAATTAGGGATTTTTGCTGAAGAGGAATTTTTGACCAAAAACTATCTTGGGAAGTGAGCCTTTCCCTAGTGCATATTTTGGCAGCTTGACCGAACTTTTCCAGTGGCCAGATTTTCTGGAAAGTCAAACCCTAGTTTTGGCTGGTACAGGAAAACAATAAAATCAGGAAACCAAAACCAGTACCATAAGTACCATTCCAGAATTGTGCAGGTCAAGTTCCAAGGGGTAAAACTTGGAATTTTCTGAAATAGTCAGCTCCAACAAACTCACCTCATCCCAGCGCATCTAGTCCCTAGATCAAAATTCAAAAATTGAATTTTTAGAAATTAGGGGTTCCCCATAAAACCCTAAGTTGTAGTTCCAATACTAGTTCCTTCACACCAATTTCTTTGCACCAATTGCAACACCTTTGAATTTTTTAAAGGTTTGTTATTTATTATCGTTGTTGTTGGATGGTGCCACTACCTACTGATATTGTCAGAGGTATGTAATTACATATGTTTAAAATGTTAGTTTTAAAGGGTATTTGCAGCAGAAAGGATCTTCGATCTAAATAACAATCATAGATCTAGAAGGATCTCAGATCCAACACATTCAGAGGAATAATGCACCCCAGGTTTGATTATTTTGATATGCATCTATTTGTTATGGCCATCATATTAACCATTCATCGAAATTAAAGTCAAGGTATTAGATTGATTAAAGTTGATATTATAGAGTTTATTCTCTAACTTAGATTTATGTCAAGAAGTCATATTATCTCAGTACAGAGGACATGTTGAAGAGAATACTTGTCATCTTGAGTGAAGGAGACTAGAAAAAAAAAAAACACTCATTCTTGAGGACAAGACTCCAGGTTTCAGGTTTGATTGATTAAGTTGATAAGATTCAAATTTTCACATGTCAAGTTTGATAACTACCTCATTACAAGTAAACACTATAGTTGAGATAACAATCTTTAAAAAAATTTATACTTGATAGCATGTGAGCACTATTGAGATAAATCCTTATTGCAATCACTTACCAGATATAACTAAAATCTCCTCTAGGAGAAACTTCTTGTTTTGGTTCCAGGTTACCATGGAGGAATGATTGATCACAACACTAGAAGAGTGTTTCTCCCATTTATTATTATTGTATTTCTTACCTTTTACCCTTGTTTCAGGTAGGTCACAAGTGATAGCTATAGAGTTAGAGTGACAATTGTTCTTGCTATTGTTTTATTATTATTATAAAGAGTATTATTCATGTTTGTGGTTTCTCCCTTGTCGTTCTTGTTCCTTCCAGGTCACAGGTGATAAACCTGAGGAAGATATAGTGATGGTTGCAGGAGGAAACATATTAAATGAGACATGGAGGAGACTATCCAAGTTGTATACATGACCGTATACATTCATGTACCAAAGAATATAAAGAAGAAGCTATATTGGAGATTGATTGTAAGGATCATAAGGTTCCAAAGATGACCTAACATTAGAATAGAACTCAAAGTAGACTTGGTCAATAATGAAGTCACATTGACAGGAAGCATAATTCGTTTGAAGTCTGACTCAAATTTTCATATTAAGACTTGGTACTCAACAACAAGCATATCCTGTAGAGACTATGAAGTCTTTGTAGACTCAGAGTGAGCCTAATCTTAGAGAGGATCATATGGGAAAAGGAGACATCTTAGGACTGGCAGACAAATGCCATGAGTTGAGAAGACTCTATCATAGATTCAGAGACCTCTAGAAGACATGAAATATCCTAGGAAGATTCCCTTGTTTCAATGATAGATAAGGAAGCCAGTCAGAAGGACTGAGATATGGATTTTTCGTTGAGACTAGAAAGGAAGCCAGTCAGAAGGACTGAGATATGGATTTTTCCTTGAGACTAGAAAGGAATTCAGTGGTGAATTCCAAGATTGATATAGAGGATAAATCATGTTGTAGATAACAATATAAATATTTACATAGCATGATTTGTGTCTAGAGGATTCTCCCAACAAGAGGGAGAAGACTATGAAGAGACACTTGCTCTAGTAATGTAAGGAATAGTTCCAGTATTTGTGAAGACAACCATAAAAACCATGATTCTGATACAGTATGAGATTTAGGTGGAGTAGTCCTTGTATTTGAGATTGATTTACCTCCATGAAAGAGGAAAATCTACCTTCAGTATCAGTTATTGATCCACTCTAAGATGAAGTTGTTTCCATGATATAATAGAGGAGCTACTCTCAGAATTCATCAACTATAGTGAGAATAGAGAAGTCATTCTCAGCTTCAGAAATAATAGTTGCAGGTGCAAAGTCTTGATTCCAGAGGAACAATTGCAGGGAGAGTAGAGAACATACTCTCGGGAAGTGAGACAGATAGTGCTTTGTAGAAATCACATAGAACCAACACATGATTATACAAATTGAGTTGCAGTTGAGAAAGTGTACCAGGTTGGTCCAACGTGATTTGAAAATTTGGTTCAAAGTACGGGACAGGAAGACTCATGTCTGTAGGTTGAAGAAATCTCAATACGGGTTGAAGAAATCTCCTAGAGATTGGTATGGCATAATTGAAAGTTTCCTAACGAGCTTGGGATTTCTCAAAAGTAAAGTTGATCCTAACCTTTACTTCAAGGTTATGAATGATGAGTCAGTTATATTGCTACTATATGTGGATGATTTAATCTTGACTGGAAAAGAAAAGCTCATCAAAGATTGTAAGAAGAAGCTTATTGCAAAGATTGAGATGAAACACCTTGGCCTGATGCATTATTTCTTAGGTATTGAAGTTTTGCAGAGCCCAAAGAAGATATTCCTTAACCAAGGGAAGTATGCAGTAGAAATACTAAAGAGATTTGACATGTTGGAATGTAAATCCATGAACACACCCATGGAAATGAATTTGAATCTCCTAGTTGATACTTCGTCATAGTTGGTTGATGCTACACTATAAAGACAAATTATTGGATCATTGATGTATCTGACGAATACCAGGTCATATATATGCTTTGTTGTGAACACCTTGAGTCAGTATCTGGTGGAGCCCTGACATGTTCACATTGTAACTTCAAAGCATGTGATGAGATACTTTAAGGGTACGTTGGACTATGGTCTCTATTATACTGGAGATCATGACTTCAGATTGTATGGTTATACTGATCCATATTGGGCTAGAAGTGCTTTAGATAGGAAGAACACTTCAGGATGTTGTTTTAGTTTGGGTTCAGCCATGACTTCATGGAAAAGAAGGAAAAAATCCAGTATTGTCATTGGCACAACAAAAGTGGATTACATTGTAGCATATTCCACCAGTTGTGAATCCATATGGATTCGGAAGTTGTTGATGGGTCTGTTTGATCTAGAGATGGAAGGGACCATGATTCTATGTGATAACTAGAGTTGTATAAAGATTACGAAGAACCCAATGTTTCATGATAAGTCAAAGCACATAGAGATCTGGTATCACTACATTCATGATATAGTGTAGAGAGGAGTTGTAAAGCTCCAATATTTTGGCACAAATGAGTAGGTTACAGATGTGTTAAACAAGCCTTTGTCTCGTGTGAAGTTTGAGTACTTCTTAGACAAGCTTGGAGTTGTCTGAAAGGACCTCCCTCGAAAGGGGGAGTGATGTTGATGATACTATGGTATCCTGACCAACAAAAGGTAGCTTCGTTAAGATTTTATATCCTATGGGATTGATCATTCCTGGGCAGATTTCGAAGGTTCGGTAAGGACGGTCTGTTAGAGTACCTATGCATGTATATGCCAGTTGTGGTCAGTAGTGGTATCTATGTTAGTATTTTATATCTTAAGGAATCTTATGATTACTGTGCAGATCCCGAAGGTCCGGTAAGTACAGCCTTTTAGAGTACCACGTGGTAGCTTGTTAGGATTTTATATCCTAGGGAATCTTATGATTCCTGGGAAAATCCTGAAGGTCTGGTAAGGACGGTCCGTCAAAGTACCACAAATGTTGTTGTTGATACACCTGCCTCATTATGTTTCCACGTGTTGATGATTTTCTTTTAGCTTCATGTTGTTGATGATGATGTTGTTTCAACTTTGTGTTGTTGATGATGATGTTGTTTCAACTTTGTGTTGTTGATGATGATGTTGTTTCAGCTTCATTTTGTTGATGATGTTGTTCCAGCCTCGTGTTGTTGATGATGTTCTTTCAGCCTCGTGTTGTTGATAATGTTGTTATAGCTTCATGCTATTGATGTTGATTTTTTATCTTGATCATGATGATGATGATGTTACTCCAACTCCATGATGTAAACGATGATGATATTGATGATGAGAAAAACTTCTAATGATTTATAGATATTCGAGTTAGTGTTCCAGATGTTGATTATGATGTTTCCATCTCCTTCTCTTGATGATGTTGTATTGTGTTATGTTAGTAGACTACTCTTTTGTGGATTGTTCAAACCATATTTATATGGTGGTATCTGTAAAGTCAGCCTCTAGTGTTTATAAAGTGGTTTTAACCACTTCTAGAAGAAGCTGACCCTACCATGTGAAGAGACATAACCCTAGTGCCTCCTCAACTAGTATGTATATGTGAGGACGATGTCTCACTTACACACACTAACACTCACTCATCTAGTGCGCATATCTTGAAGGAAGTTGCAGTCACGGGAGGAAGGAGAAGAGAGGCGCATAATCAGTCGTAGTTTATTCTTGGTGTTTTGGTCTTAGTCTTGGAATTATATTGGTAATCTATTACTGTGGAAGTTTTTGTTGGGTTTTCTCCCCCATGAGGGTTTCCCAGGATAAAATGTTGCGTACCTTGTGATTGTGTTTCTTTCAATGATCTTCTTTATGTTGTTGTTTTAGAAATGCATTGAATTATCATGTAATTTGGAAAGAATACAATAAAAAAAATAAAATTTACACTATCGTGCACCCCAAATGGAGATCGTATGCCAAAGTTACGCCCCCAGCAAGTTGATACACCAAACTACCCAAAACGAGGTCCACAAAATTGTTGGATTTTCATCTTTCGAGGTTAGGGTTTTGGATTTTCATCTTCTGGGGTTAGGGTTTTGGATTTATTTATGTTAAAAAGGCCTTTAGAGCCTCATTGTAACAATCATCTTCTTGTGAGTGTGAGTAGTCATCACATATTTTCTCGTAGATTAGCTTCCACCATTCCAACGAGTCTTTCACTATGTATGTATACAGTTTTGTACATTTCACTCATTAATAGAAATTGTCTATTATTGTATATATGTGTCTCTTGTTATATATCTTTTATATTATTCGATCTCTTGCAATATCTCTGTATATTTTTGTTTTATATATCCGCTCTCATTTCATACCGAAAATAATCTGGATCAGTGGTATTAGAGTAGGTTGCTCTTGATATTTCTTTAGTGCATGTCCCTAATGAGGTATAAGTATAGCAAGTTGGGTCTCGAGCTTATCTCTCTTGAGGGAAATCGGTCTCGCACGCCCAAGAAACCCTCCATGTTGGAAGAAAAGAAAAACGTCAAAGGAGAAGATTCTATTAATTTGTTGCTTGAGCAAGCTCTCACGCTATAGAGGGACGAAATGATGGAGAATTTTTCCCACATCCTTCAATGTCTTTTAATAACATCAGGCACGTTTTCATCAAGCGACCACTTTGGAGGCACCTCTCCTTTCAAGGTAGAGGTTAATTTTGATATTCTCATATTTGAAGGTCAGATAGATGCAGATGACTTAGAAAAATGGTTAAATATGATAGAAGGTTATTTCTATGCTCACAAATTTTTCGACAGGGAAAATATCACCTTCGCACTCCTTAAGGCTCTCCCCCATGTCAAACATTGGTGGGAAACTTACTGGGAGAAAATTTACGCAGAGGAGTCTAGAATATATGGGGTCGATCCCACTTGGGTTTTTTTTGTGGATGCGGTCAAGGAACAATATTACTCTATTGGTAACTATGACAACCAATACATGAGATGGACCATGTTGCATCAAGAGAGGGGCCAAGCAGTTTTAGAGTTCACCAATACCTTCCATACCTTGTGCACCAAGCCGGGTATCAAATATTCTGAGCGACATTTGGTTCTGAAATGCAGTGGATCTCTACGCAGGTACATCCAAAGTCAAATGGAGTTTCTGTACATCTCATCATTGGGAGCTTCCTATCGATATGTTGTCAAAATTGAGAAAAAATTTAAGCACCAAAACAAATGGGAGTTCAAGTTTGCAAATCCGCAACAACTAATGTTTGATAAATATGGCCCTAACAAACAACCTCATGAAAACTAGTCTAAGCCATAAGAAAAGAAGGGTCACAAAAATATGAAGAAGGACACTAGAAAGTGGTGTGAGATCCACAAAATCCCCTAGCACAACACCGATAAATGTCTCTCAAAACATTCATTGGTGGTTGAGATCAAAGAAAAGGACTTGAACCCAATTCAAAATCTGATTCAGAAAATAATGGGAGAAGAGATATTATCAACACAGACCCAATTTCTATTGTCGTGACCGCAACAATTCAACCAGAAGAACCAACAGATATTGAAGAGGGGGAGTTCCTATTCCATTCACAGATGTGGGTGAAAGGAACCCTGTTTCATTTCATTTTTTATAGTGGAATCCAGAAAAACATCATCTCAGCAGAGGTCATCAAACAATTGGGATTGTCGACAACACCGCACCTGCATCCATACAACATCGAGTGGCTTCGCCAGGGACAAGATCTTTGTGTCAGCCAACAGTGTCAATTTTCATATGGCATCCAACCCTTCAAGAATGAGGTATTATGTGATGTTGCCCCGCTAGATGTCTATGATGTTCTTTTGGGCCAACCATATATGTGGAAGCGTTATGCTATTTATGAGTCTCGATCTCGTAGTGTCATTGTTACTCTGGGAGATCATCTCTATAGGATACCATAGGTAGTTCCAACTATCGTCCCACTTAAATAGCACCACAAGGTAGTATCTCATACTACAAAATTCATCTTCTTTACAATCTGTTCAAAAGGTGAACAAAAGGACACTGCAACCATTGCAGCCTCACTCCAAGACCTTCTATCTAGCAGAAGCAGGTCGATAGGATTGAAGAAAAGCACAAAGATTCCTTCTACGCATAGTCATCTCATGTATCCATATTGGTTTGAAAGTTCCAACCCTTCCAACATCAGGTTCTCAACAACCTTCCATAAGCCAAGCAATGCAACTTCTCCAGCAAGGCAAGCAACTCACCAATGTTCAGATTCAACAAACGCTTCCCCCTCTCCCTCAGGAACTCAACACAATGGAGAAAATTGCTTCCTAAGGAGGGAGGATTAATCCAGGTGGATATCAGTGTCCACCCACCTATTCCAACTAGCTCAAATTAGTTTTTTGGCCACTTACTATTTTTAGCATTTTATCGAGTCCTAAACTTTTGGGGCCACTTTGAGGGTATATACGATGTGTTTTCACAATCAGGAAATTTAATTATATATAAAGGCTCTAATTTATACCCTAAAACGAAGCTCCTCATCTATACCTTTCCAACGAGCTATTGTGCACCCCAAACAGAGATCTTATGCCAAAGTTACGCCCCCGGGAAGTTGATACACCAAACTAACCAAAACGGGGTCCATAAAATTGTTGGTTTTTCATATTCCAAGGTCAGGGTTTTGGATATTATTTATGTTAAAAATGCCTTTAGAGCCTCATTGTAACAATCATCTTCTTGCAAATGTGAGTAGCCTTCACATATCTTCTTGGAGATAAGTTTCCACCATTCTAGCGAGTCTTTCACTCTCTATTTCTACAGTTTTGACCATTTCGCTAATTAATAGAAATTGTGTATTACTGTATATATGTGCCTCTTGTTATATATCTGTTATATTATTAGATCTTTTGAAATATATCTGTATATTTCTTTGTTATATATCTTCCCTCATTTAGTGCCAAAAATAATCTGGATCAATGATATCAGAGCAGGTTGCTCTTGATTCTTTTTCAATGCATGTCCTCAATGAGGTCCAAGTATAGAAAGTTGGGTCTCGAGCTTGTCTCTCTTGAGGAAAATTTCTCTCGCACACCCATGATCCGGATTATTTTCGGCATGAAATGAAATCGGAGATATAATAAAGAAATGCACAGATATATTGCAGATATTCAATAATATAACAAAAATATATCAAAGATGCAACGATAAACACAGATATACAGTAATACACGATTTCTATTAATGAAATAAATGTACAGAGACTGTAAAAATACAGAGTGAAAGACTCGCTAGAATGGTGGCAGCTTATCTCTAAGAAGAGATGTGAAGGCTACTCACATTCGCAAGAAGATGATTACAATGAGGCTCTGAAGGCCTTTTTACAATAAGAAGGAATGCAAAAAACCCTAGACATCCAAAAACCTAACCCTAGAAGATGAAGCGCCAAAAGTCATGTGGGCCCGTTTAGGTAAGTGAGTACATCAACTTCTCGGGGTCGTAACTTTTGCATACGATCTCCATTTTAGGCGTGTGATAGCTCGTTGGAAAGGTATCGTCAAGGAGATTTATTTTGGGGGCTCAATCATGCCTTCTTCTATCCTTGAGAACCTATATCTATAAAAACCTTCATTTGGGCCCTCAAAATGGCCTCGGAAGTTAAAACCTGCTAAAAATAGTAAATTGTCAAAATTGTTAGAAAACTGTTTTGAGCCATTTGGAAAAGGAGGGTAGCCACCGATATCCACCTGGATCAATCCTCCCTCCTTAGGAAGCAATGGTATCCATTGTGTTGAGTTTCCAGGGGAGAGGGAAAAGCGTTTGTTGAATCTGCATCTTGGTGAGCTATTTGTCTTGCTGGAGACGTCGCGATGCTCAGTTTGTGGAAATCTGTCACAAAACTGATGAGGTTGAGGTTGTTCAACAAGTCAAGATACATGAGAGGACGATGTGCAGAATGAATCTTTGCACTTTGTTGCAGCCTTGTTGACCTGCTTCTGTTGGATAAAAGGTGCCTGGGGCAAGGTTGTAGTGGTTGCAGTGTCCTTTTGTTCCCCTTTTGAACAGATTGTGAAGAAGTTGAATTTTGCAGTATCAGATACTACCTTGCGACACTTTTTAGGTGGAACAATAGTTAGAACTACCTCTGGTATTTTGTAGAGATGACCCCCCAAAGTAACAATGACACTACGGGGTTGAGACTCATAAACAACATGGCGTCTCCACATATATGGTTGACCCAAAAGAACATCACAGACATCCAGTGAGGCAACGTCACATAATACCTCATCCTTGAAGGGTTGGAGGCCGTATGACAATCGACACTGTTGGTTGACACGGAGGTCTCGTCCTTGCCGAAGCCACCCGATGTTGTATGGCTGAAGGTGTTGTGTTTTCGACAATCCCAACTGTTTGACGACCTCTGCTGAGATGAGGTTTTTCTAGCTTCCGCTATCAACAATAAAATGCAGCAGGGTCCCCTTCACCCACATATGTGAATGAAAAAGGCGCTCCCCCTCTTTAGGATCTATTGGTTCTTCTGGTTGAATTGTTGTGATCGCAACAATAGCAATGGGGTCTGCGTCAATGTCTATCCTTTACCAGTATTTTCATAATCAGATTCTGAATCAAGGTTCGGCTCCTTGTTTTTTATCTCGGCCACCAATCACTCTTTTGAGCGACATTCATCGGTGTTGTTCCAAGGTCTTTTGTGGAAATCACAACATTTTCTGATGTCCTTCTTTGTCTTCCCGTGACCCTTCTTTTCATGTGTCTTGGACTCGTTTTCGGGAGACTTTTTGTTAGGGCCATCTTTGTCATACTTTGGTTTTTGCGGATTTGTAGACCCGAATTCCTGTTTGTTCTGGTGCTTAAATTTCTGCTCAATTTTAACAGCATATCGATAAGAAACACTGAGTGATGAGATGTCCAGAAAATCCATTTCAATCTGGATGTATCTATGTAGAGCCCCACGGTATTTCAGAACCAAATGTCACTCAGAGTCTTTGATACCCACCTTGGTGCGCAAGGTATGGAAGGTATTGGTGAACTCCAAAATTGCTTGGCCCCTCTCTTACCACAGTGTGGTCCATCTCATGTACTGGTCCTCATAGTTGTCAACAGGGAAATACTATTCTTTTACCGCATCCACAAAAAAATCCCAAGTGGGATCAGCCCCATATATTCCAGACTCCTCTGTGGAACGTTTCTCCCAGTAAGTTTCCCACCAATGTTTGACATGAGGGAGAGCTTTAAGGAGTGCGAAGGTGATCTTTTCTTTGTCGAAAAAATTGTGAACAAAGAAATAACCTTCTAGCAGATTTAACCATTTTTCTAGGGCTTCTGCATTTATCTGTCTTTCAAATACAGGAATATCAAAATTAACTTGTAACTTGAAAGGCGAGGTGCCTCCAAAGTGGCCACTTGATGAATATGCGCCTGATACTATCGACAGGCGCTGAAGGATGTGGGAAAAATTCTCCATCATTTCGTCTCTCTGTCACGTGAGAGCTTGCTCAAGCAACATATTGATAGGATCGTCTGCTCCGTCATATTTCTTTTCTTCCGCCATTGAGGGTTTCTTAGGTGTGCGAGAGTGATTTTATTCAAGAGATACAAGCTCGAGACCCAACTTGATATAATCGGACCTCGTCGGGGACATGCACTGAAAAAATGATCAAGAGTAGCCTGCTCTAATACCACTGATCCGGATTATTTTCGGCACAAAATGAGATCGGAGATATAATAAAGAAATGCACAGAGATATCACAGATATTCAATAATATAACATAAATGTATCATAGATGCAACCATAAACACATATATACAGTAATACACGATTTCTATTAATGAAAGAAATGTACAGAGACTGTAAAAATACAGAGTGAAAAACTCGCTAGAATGGTGGCAGCTTATCTCTGAGAAGAGATGTGAAAGATAGTCATATTCCAAAGAATATGATTACAATGAGGCTCTGAAGGCCTTTTTACAATAATCAGGAATGCCAAAATCCCTAGACATCCAAAAACCTAACCCTAGGAGATGAAGCGCCAAAAGTCATGTGGGCCCCATTTGGGTAAGTGAGTACATCAACTTCCCGAGGTCGTAACTTTTTCATACGATCTTTGTTTTAGGTGTGTGATATCTATTTGGAAAGGTATTGTAGAGGTGATTCATTTTCGGGGCTCAATTATTCCTTCGGCTATCATTGAAAACCTCGATCTCAAAAAACCTTCATTAAAATGGCCCTGGAAGTTAAAACCTGCTAAAAATAGTAAATTGCCAAAATTGCCAGAAAATTGTTTTGAGCCATTTGGAAAAGGTGGGTGGCCACCAATATCCACCTAGATCAACCCAAGAAACCCTCCATGGAAAAAGAAAAGAAAAAATACAGAGTAGAAGATTATATTAATCTGTTGCTTAAGCAAGCTCTCATGCAATAGAGGGCAAAATGATGGAAAATTTTTCCCACATCCTTCAATGTCTGTCAATAACATCAGGAACATCTCCATCAAGCAACCACTTTGAAGGAACCTCTCCTTTCAAGGTATAGGTTAATTTTTATATTCTCATATTTGAAGGTCAGATAGATGCAGATGCCCTAGAAAAATGGTTAAATCTGCTAGAAGGTTATTTCTCTGTTAACAATTTTTTCAACGGGGAAAAGATCACATTCGCAGTCCTTAAGGATCTCCTCCATGTCAAACATTGGTGGGAAACTTACTGGGAGAAAATTTCCACAAAGGAGTTTGGAATATATGGGGTCGACCCCAATTTCGATTTTTTTGTAGATGCGGTCAAGGAACAATATTATCATGTTGGTAACTATGACGACCAGTACATGAGATGGACCACATTACATCAAGAGAGAGGCCAAGCAATGTCGAAGTTCACCAATACCTTCCATACCTTACGCATCAAGTTGGGTATCAAATATTTTAAGCGGAATTTAGTTATGAAATACCATGGGGCTCTACACAGGTACATCCAAACTAAAATGGAGTTTCTGGACATATGATCATTGGCAGCCGCCTATCGATATGTTGTAAAAATCGAGTAGAAATTTAGGCTCCAGAACAAACGAGAGTTTGGGTCTGAAAATGTACAACAACCAAAGTATGATAAAGAGGTCCCTAACAAACAACCTCCCAAAAACTGGTCTAAGCCACAGGAAAATAAGGGTCACAGAAAGACGAATAAGGACACTAGAAAGTGGTGCGAGTTCCACAAGATCACCTGGCAAAACACCGATGAATGTCGCTCAAAATAGTCATTGGTGGATGATATCAAATAAAAGGAGTCAAACCCTAATTCAGAATCAGATTCATAAAATAATGGGAGAAGAGAGATCATCGACACAAACCCAATTGTTACTCTCGCAACCCCAAAAATTCAACCATAAGAACCAGCAAATTTTAAAGAGGGGGAGCACCTCTTCCATTCATAAATGTGGGTGAAGGGGATCCTGTTGCATTTCATTGTTGATAGTGGAAGCCAAAAAAACCTCATCTCAATAGAGGTCATCAAACAGTTGGGATTGTCGACAACACCACACCTGCAACCATACAACATCGGGTGGCTTCACTAGGGACAAGATCTCCATGTCAACCAACAGTGTCAATTGTCATACGATATCCAACCCTTCAAGAATGAGGTATTATGTGATGTTTCCCCACTAGATGTCTATGATGTTCTTTTGGGCCAACCATATATGTGGAAGCATCATGTTATTTATGAGTCTCAACCCACTAGTGTCATTATTACTCTGGGGGGTCATATCTATAGGATACTAGAGGTAGTTCCAACTATTTTCCCACCGAAACACTTTCACAAGGTAGTATCTCATACTAAAAAATTCAACTTCTTCACAATTTGTTCAAAAGAAGGTCAATAAGATTGAAGTAAAGTGAAAATATTCCTTCTACACACTTTCATCTCATGTATCCAAACTAGTTATAAAGTTCCAACCCTTCCAACATCAGGTTCTCAACAACCTTCCATAATCCAAGCAACACAACTTCTCCAGTAAGGCAAGCAACTCACCAAGGTTTAGATTAAAAAAACCCTTCCCCCTCTCCCCCGGAAACTCAACGCAATGGTTACCATTTCTTCCTAAGGAGGGAGTATTGATCCAGGTGGATATCGGTGGTCACGCACCTATTCCAACTTGCTCAAAACATTTTTTTGGCCACTTACTATTTTTAGCAATTTATAGAGTCTTAAACTTCAGGGCCCACTTTGAGGGTCTAAACAATGATTTTTCATAATAGGGAACCTCAATGATAGACAAATGCTCCGTTTGATCCCCCAAAATGAAGATCCTCGTCGATACCTTTCCAACAAGCTATCATGTGCCCCAAACAGAGATCATATGCCAAAGTTATGCCCCGGGAAGTTAATACACCAAACTACCCAAAACGGGGTCCACAAAACTATTGGCTTTTCATATTCCGGGGTTAGGGTTTTGGATTTTATTTATGTTAAAAAGGTATTTAGAACCTCATTGTAACAATCATCTTCTTACGAATGTGAGTAACCATCACATCTCTTCTTAGAGATAATATGCCACCATTCTAGCGAGTCTTTCACTCTGTATTTCTACAATTTTGTACATTTCGCTCATTAGTAGAAATTGTGTATTACTGTATATTTGTTCCTCTTATTATATATCCGATATATCTCTGTTATATTATTGAATCTCTCGCAATATCTTTGTATATTTTTGTTTCATATCTTCGCTCTCATTTTGTGCCGAAAATAATCCGGGTCAAGAACATAGTAATTAAAAAAAACACACAAAAGGAACTTATCTTGTATAAATAAGTCAGCAACTGCATGTAGACCTCAAACTTTTCTCCCAACCATAGACTCTCTTTCTCATAACTCTTAGCAGTAGGTCACCCCCAAGCTGGGGATAAACCTCTAGTAGGGAAAAGGAATCCTAATCCAAGCTAAGGTATATCAATAACCAAATGACTTGGACTAAGGTTCCAAATCTAGCAGACAACCTACAGTCTCTCATTCCCCACATTCCTATCCCACCCCAGGAAGTGTGCCCCTTCTCTTCTTAATAGTCCTTTAGATGCCCCACTTCCCTACCAAGCTTCAACAATAGGCCGAAAAGGAAATCTCAGATCCTTGTAGCTGCAACTTGGAACGTTGGGAAAACAATTCCCAACAGTTCTCCCACCTGGAGATAATGTTCATGGGCCTAACAACCCACTTCTTCAATAGTTTACGAGCCTAACAACTTTCCTCTTTATCTCAACTTACCCAAAAATCGCTTGAAATATTTTCCCCAATTGCAGGTATGGTTGATGGATGTAGAGTGTGTATGAAGGATAGAAGAGAATGATGACATAATGAGTGAATGAATGTGAAAATGAACTAAATTCCCAACTATATGTATGCATGCTCCCAACTTGACACTTTTAATGTTGGGAACTGCCTTGGGCCCACTTGCCTCTCCACTTGGGTGATACATTCCCCATAATTAAGGGATTAGGATATATTTGTATCCTTAACTTTAGACTTTAGACCCTTAGGAATATTAATATAATATTTCTTTGGGATTAAGCCCCTCATCTCATACTCTTAGCCCCTTTTTCCCTTTTTAGTGGAGTTTATTCCCCCATGCTCTTTTATCTAATTGGTCTACAAAAATGATGTTTTTTTCATTAATATTTGAGTGTGATAACATTTTACAAAGATAGGCTCATTGGCCTTATAGCTTTTGTCTCTCCAACCTAATAACCACACATGCACTCTAGCCTAAAAATACATATATACAAAGGGAATCTGACCCAAAATGTCGTGGCTCACCATCCCATGTGCACATTTACAATTGGGGTTCGACCTAGGTGTATTACATTCCCCTCCCCTTTATTTATGCACTGTTATTAGTGCATTATATACACATGTACAATCAAAAATTCAAAATTCTTCAAAAATATGTGGGTACTCTGCCCGCATAGAATCCTTGTGCTCCCAAGTTGCATCCTCAAGACCGTATCGGGTCCATTGGACCTTTACTATCCCTATGGATCGATTCCAAATCTACTTGATCTTCTTGTCCAATATGAAAACCAATTGCACTTGAAAGTCACCTTCTTGCTCCACCTAAATCACATTCCAATCAATGACATGATTAGCATCGGGTACATAATTTTTAAGAAATATATACATGAAATACATTGTGAATACACTTGGATGGAGGTAGTGTAAGAATGTATGCAACATGACTAATCCTCTCTAGAATTTCAAATGACCCACAGTAACATGTTGTCAACTTTGAACAATTTCCCAACTTTAGGGAACTTCTCTTGGAATTTACTTTCAAGAACACATGGTCACCCACTTGAAACTCTCTATGAGATCTTCATTTATCATCATAACTTTTCTTTATGTCTTGGGTAGCCTTTAAATTTTGTTTTATTTTCACCATTTGTTCCTCCATCTCCGAGAGAAATTCTAGCCCAACCACTGCTTTGTCTGTTGGGTTGTCCCAGCTCACCAGTGTGTTGCACTTTCTTCCATAAAGTGCCTCAAATAGGATCATCTTTAAATATGTTTGATATCCATTGTTATAAGTAAATTCAATCAAATGAAAATAATCTTCCCGTTTTGATGTTTTTTCCATTACATACATCCTTTACATATCTTCAATCACCCAATTGACCCTCTCTATTTTCTCAACTGAATCCAGATGATAGGTTGCGCTAAAGTTCATATTTTTCCCAAATCCTTTGAATAATCCTTTCCAAAATTTTGGTAAATTTGGGATGTCTGTCAGACACAATTGTCTTAGGCACACCATGGATTTTGGTAATTTCTCTCATGCAGATATTTGCAATGTTGGTTGCCTTGTAAGTTAGCTTCATTGGAATAAAATGGGCATCTTTAGTAACCTTGTCCACCACCATCATGATGGAATCATGTTGCTTGGCGGATCTTGGCAGATTAGTGATGAATTCCATTGTTACAACTTCCCATTTCCACTCAGGAATGGGCAATGGTTGTAGAATCCCAACTGAGTGTCTATGCTCAACCTTGAATTTTTTACATTCCAAACATCTAGCTATATAATCAACCACCTCTTACTTCATACTTGTCCAATAATATTGGCTCTTGACAACTGCAATAGTTTTTTGGTAAGTTGGGTGCCCCACATAAGACACATTATGCATCTCTCATAATATCAAATTTTTCATCTCTTGAATATTTGACACATAAACTTTGCCCCTGTACATGAGGATTCCACCCTCTCTCAACTTATAATCTTCAATTTTCTACTGCAAATACCTTGCTGTAAATTTTCCTTTATTTCCATGTACTGTTGATATGATTTTGCAACTGTTGGTTATGGAGCCTGATTATCTTCCTGACTCAGAGGCCTTGTGTTTTTCAGCCGTGCTTATACTCCATGAAGACTTTACACCCCAGAAGTATGTACACTCTTCCACACGAAGGAGTGCAGGGGGGGGTACCCCCTCTGCGGGGTCTGGGGGGCCTATACCCCCAGCTAGGGAGTTCGAGGGCAGCATCCCCCGATGGGGATTTGGGGGCGAATCCCCCAAAGGAAAAATTTCCTTGTAAAAGTATATTGTAATTTCATTGTAAATTTGGACCGTTCATTATAAGGTCGTAGATCTAACGGTAGAAATTATGTTAGGGTTTTTTGTCTTAGAAGGCAACCCTCTTTTATGAGGGAAATATATTGTGGCTATGTATGATGGCGAGTATTGTATTCTGAGAGAGGAGAATGTGAGAGAAAGAAGAGGAAGTTACAACGGGTTTTGTTGTAGGTTGTATCCCTTCATTTGCTGGATAATAATAAAGGAAGGACCTGGAAATTTCTCTGGTGGACGTAGCCCACACTGGGTGAACCACGTAAATCTGTGTCTCTCTTGTATTGTGTATCTTCTATGTTTTGTTTCCGCATTTGTTTTATTTTATTGCTCCGCGGTCCTGTTTTTCTAATAGCAACCTCTAAAATTCTATCTTTTAAATCTGATTTGCACATGCTAATGGTTGTAGCATGCATCTCATGCACCCTCCTGTCGAGTGCATCAACCACCTTGTTCTATTTACCTTTGATATGCTTTATATCAAATTCATTCTCATTGAGGAATTCCAACCATTTTCTTTGTATGTAATTTATATTTGGTTATCCAAACAAACATTTTAGACCACTATGGTTTGTCCTTAATTCAAATCTCTTCCCCATGAGATAACTCCCCCACATCTTCAAGGAATACACTATGGCTTCCAATTCTAAATCATGAGTGGCATAGTGTTTCTCATGCTCCTTTAGTTTCCTTGATCTGTAACATACCACATGCCCATTTTGACTAAGGACTCCCCCAAGCCCTTATTTACAAACAACCATGCATACAATGAAGTCTTCATTTGGATCAACAATCCTTAATATTGGTGCACTTATCAATAAATATTTCAAGAACTGAAAACTTCTTTCACAGTTAGGTGTCCACTCAAATATCACACCCTCCTTTTGCAAAGAGGTGATTAGGTGTGAAATCTTTGAGAATCCTTCAATAAATCTCTTGTAGTAACCTGCAAACCCCATGAAGGATCTTACCTATGAGATATTCTTTGGTATTGGCCATCCCTCAATTTCTCTTATCTTTTTTGAATCCACTGCTACCCCTTCCTCTGATATGATATGGCCCAAATAATGTATCTTCCTCTGATATAATGAGCACTTGCTCAACATTGCATACAATTGAAGCTCCCTCAAAAATTGTAGCACCATCCTCAAATGATGCTCAAGATCTTCTTCATACTTAGAGTAAATAATTATTTCATCCAAAAATACAATGACAAACTTATCTAAGTAATATTTGAAAATAATATTCATTAAACACATGAGGAAAACTAGTGCATTTGACAATCCAAATGGCACCACTGTGAACTCATAATGGCCATACCTCATTCCGAAGGATATTTTGTTGATGTCTTATTCTTTAATTATCACTCGATGATAGCCTGATCTGAGGTTAATCTTGGAGAATATCTTTGTATCCTTTAGTTAATCAAAAAGATCATCTATCCTTGGCAAATGATACTTCTTCTTCAACGTCACCTTATTTAGATTCTTAAATTCAATGCAAAGTATCAATGTTCCATCCTTCTTTTTCACAAATAAAACTGGGGCACCCCAAGGTGACACACTTGGGCATATATACCCATTCTTCAAAATTTCCTCAAGTTGCATTTGCAATTCCTTTAGTTTTGGTGTAATCATCCTATAAGGACTCTTGGATACTGGGGCTGCTCCAAGAATCGGACTGATTGAGAAATCAATATCTCTCTTGGGTGGAAACCTAATTATTTCTCTAAATGCATCCTCAAACTCTTTTAGGAAAACATAGTATTCAATATTTGACACCTTATCCTTAGGTGTCTCTTCCATCTGTGCTAAAAATAATTGACATACTTTCCTGAAGCTTTTCTTCAACTGTAAGGATGAAATGTCTATGATGGTTACTTCCTTGGGAATAACCTGAATTGTCTTCAATATTCCTTCATCATCCAAGCAAGTAAATGCCTTATTATAATATTCTACGGCATCATAATTCTTTTCCAACCAATTTATACCAATTAGGAAGTCATAGGACCCCAAAGGTATGATGTTCAAATATGCATGTGTGCTTAGTCCATTCATGTTCATTAGACATCCTTTAACTATTTCATTAATTTTATTTTTTTCTCTTCTAGCTAGTTGCACCAACCGATGTTTCCCAAGCTTACTTTTTGGAAATTGAAATATTTCCACCATCCTGGGATCTAGATAACTATGACTAGCTCCTGAATCAATTAAAATAGAAATAGGTTGGTTTTTTATCTTACATTCCACTTCAATCATGTGGGACTGAAACACAGCTTGCTTGTTATCGAGGACTGCATAGATCCTTGGTAAATTTATGCCCATGTCTTCAACTGTATTATATTTTTGTACATTATGAATAGTACTCACTTTTGTTTAGCTCTATGAGGACAATCCCGGTACATGTAATCTCCCTCACAACCCCAACACTAAATTGGTTGTTTCCTTGTCTTTGCCCCATTGTTTCCGTCATTCTAGACTCCTTGGAAGATGACTTTCCTGAGAATTATTTCTGAAGAATGGTGGATTGGTCCCCTTCTTCCTTCGATCTGTCTTGACTTTCTTCTTGTATTCCCAAGTGTTTTGGAAAGTTGGTCTTCCTCTATGTTGATGATAGAGGCATTTATCTCTCCTCATGGCTTCCTCTAGTGTCATGGGATCATCATATTATATCTTATCAATGAAAATTTATGGCATTCCACTCATGTACCTTTGAATATTGACCTATTCATCCTTGATGAAATAAACATATTTCAAAAACTCCAAGAATATCCTTTCATACTCATCTATGGTCATACTCCCAAGCTTGAGTTAAAAGAACTCCTTCATTTTTTTATCATAGTAATGTTTGGTTAAGTATTTCTTTTGAAAATACCTTTTGAATTCCCTCCAAGTAACCTTCTTCTCATCAATGTGTTGCACTTGCACCAATTGGTCATGTTATCGCACAGTTTGTAGCTAGGTCAAATGGCTAGAAGATAGAGGCCAAATTGGAGTAACAGGAACCTACCCCACCCAATGTCACCACAATGGGGAGGTTCCTTTCTCTTTAGGGAGGTCAGGCCCAGGGGAGACATCCCCAGTAAACTGGGGTTTTGAAGAGGCTAAGGTATAAAGGTATAAGTAAAGTCCCTCTTCACGGGTTACCACCAAGAGCAGATAGTCGGGATAAAAAGCCAATAATGAAGTGTAGGCCCAAATGAGAACACCTGCCTGGAACAAAGCAATAGAAAAACAATATATGCAGGCTATAATTCAATGGGTTAGTACTTCATATAACTATCTGATATCAATATGTTAGCAATTACGACAATAGATATTGACAAGACAACGTTTATCAATATAGCAATGGGACAATATCAATTCATCAATAAATATCGAGATGATGCAGCAAACAATGTATCCAACCAATCCCTTACTCAATAAATGCTTCAAAACACCATCTAATTGCTTATCAATAGAAAATGTTGCATCAAGATGGAATAACCAAGGATGACGTCAACCTTATTAGGGTTATTAGTTAGTTAGGGTTTCAATTTATAAGAGTTTGAAAGTTTATTTGACCACTATCACTTCAACGTTGGAGACCTGAGATCAATGCCTAAGGGTAAATGGAGTCAATTCAAGAGAGGACACAAGGTTGAAGGGAAAAAGGATAAGGATGAGAGGGAAGGGTTCTGAAGTGCTGCAATGGCAGGGCCCCAGAATCAAAACCCTAGGGGAAAGAGGCTCACTCCAGTGTTTCTTAACAAAGGCCTCGTGCTCTTTCCTCCTTCCTTAGGTTTATCTTGGAAAAAATGGCAAGCATCAAGACACGAGAGTGAGGTGAGGGAGAGTGTTGCAAAGGCAAGGCCCTATCACCAAACCCTAGAAGCAAGACGACCCTAGGTGTAGATAACCTAGGCATGGGACGTCTCCTCCTTCTTGACCTTTAAAAGGTACGACTAGCACAGGGGAAGAAGTAACAAGAGTGTAGCAATGGCTAGGCTCTTCCTTCCTTCTTCAATGGCTGAGAATTTCTCTCTTAGGGGACATGAGACAATGACCTACTTGTGTGTTTGTCCCCTAGGGTTTTAAAATCAGCAAAATTTATAATAAATGCAAGAATATAAGACTGCAACCATTCAATTAAGAAGTTTTGTAGAAAAAACACTTACATATCATGATGAAATAGCATTGCAAACCCTAGTTGTAAACCTTCCTTCAAGCGAAATGCGAAAAAATGCCAAGAAAAGCCTTCCTTCAATAAGTGCACCTCACTCAAAAGATGAAATACCCAACAAGGGCACAAAAATCAGATCTCACTAGGAGAGTGAGTTGTGTGTTATGTCAAAATGAGGATAAAACTCCTCAATATATACTGTATCATGACCTTTAATTAAATTTAGGTCACAAAAATTAGCCGACAAGGCTTTAAACCAAAATCATACTTTTTTTACATTAAATGTTCTTTTAAAACCCTAAATGAGCAAAAAGTGAGACGTCAAGCCCTCCTAAGGGAGACATTAGGCCTTTTTGGAGCCAGTGCAACATCCAGAAGCCAAACGTTAGCCCTCCTTGGGCTCTTCCAAACTGCCACATGTGCCAACAACCATGTCCATCTACCATATGCTCATGATGATGTCACAAGCCTCCTGGTGACGTCCTGGGTCATCTGGGGCCAACGTTCCACTGCAAGTCGGTCAATCCCCCTAGGTCTGGCTCATCCAAAGTGCCCCTGATGGAATATCTTCTTATTCTCTGGTGAAAAACCTCGGTCAAACATTGTCCTATCTCTGCTCCTGATGGGGTCTCAGAAACCATCTGATGGGATCTTCAGCCCCATGGAGGTTTGAACTAATCATCTCCCCATGTGTACCAGTCCATGTGGTACCTGTCCGTTGGGCATGGTCCTGCACATCAAAAATTACGCCTTCCATGGGCTCATTAGTCATAGGGATCGTAGCAATTTCAATCACATCTCATCATTAATATTATCAAACATATGCATAAAAACCCTGATATATCATTCAATAGCTCAAAGACTTTAC
>JASDQU010011190.1:69999-99595 GCA_032191745.1 Picea mariana | reverse complement strand
AAATCAATGGCCATATAACCAATAACCAATATATCAATGATACAAGTACATCACTATGACAATACTTGACATCAACCCTTTGACATCAATGAAAACATAGTACAAAAATATCCCCTTTTGGAATTGATGGCAACACCAACATTGATGTCAACACCAATCATTGATGGTAACACTTTGACATGGTAATTCTCATGCTCCCTCTGTGATCATCGCTCCTCATAAATATTCATCTCTCCACATCAATGTGAATATCTCTCCCCCTTTGAAAGCAATGGAAAATGGTAGTTCTCTCCTTGGGGCTTCTCCCCCTGCTTGAACTCTCCTTGGGGATGCTCCCCCTTCCTAAACTCTCCTCGGGACTACTCCCCCTGTCTGGATGCCTTTGAGCTTCATCTGAATAATCTCTCCCACTTTGGACAAGGGATATCACTCTTATGAAATGTTGATGGAATGGATTCCAATCATCTCTCCTCTTGGAATCATGTTTATGCAATAAATCATGGGAAGAAGAATAACTCCCCCTGTGGGTATGTCTCCCCCTATCTTCTCTTCAATATGAAAAATATTCTACCACTGCAATCTGTTTATGTTGCAAATGCTACTTCTCAACCAGAATATAGATCAAATGCTCAATAATGAACTTCTCTTCCTATGATGATCCTTGGACCTGTCCATGCATCAAAATCGTTCCATACCATACATCATGAAGCAAAATATATGTCAACAATGAATAGAGAATCATGAACAAAACTTCAACCATGTACATCATGTTCCATACTGCATGCCAACCATGCAAAACACCCATGTACATCATCCATGTACATTAATACCATACAATATACCATAAGATATCATCAATGGAGTGTATTAACCATATTCCAAGAACATGTGCCAACTATGTACCAACCATATGCCTATACCAACATGCCAACCATGTGCCTCATGTTGATTAAGGTTGGTTGTCATTGATGTCAACCCTTGAAGAAATCCCCGTAGCACAAAGGTTTGGGTAATGGACCCAATATTGTTTGATGTAAATATCACTCATTATTTTTTTTTCATGGTTGATAAGAAGTAAATATGGATGAACTCCAAAGTGGTCCCTTTATGGTGAAATCCCTCACGGGAAGACGCTTTGCAGAGTAAGAGAACCCATGCTTAATTGTGGAATCATGAGATGAAGGACAATGAATTTGTCAGGGAAAATATCCTATATGGATATTGCTTTTCATTCCATTTCCAATGGTATGTAGAATGCCACATAAATCCTCACAGTTAGAGAGTTATGACCATGTGAAGTTGGAGAACATAGGTTTGGGTAATGGACCCAAGTTTGTTTGATGGATAACAGTATGATTTTTGTTATATTTTAAGGTAATACTATTATATATGGATATTACATGTCATTCCATTTCTTTTGGTATGTGCAATGCCACATAACTCCTCACAGTTTGAGAGTTATGACCTTACGAAGTTGAAGGACCCTCATATGTCATCTAGAAGCCCCAAAAGGTCAAAGTAGTCAAAGTGGTTTAAGCGATTTTAAAAGGTAAATAATAAAGTGAAGTGATGAGTGTATTATAATTCAAAGTAAATACAAAATAAATTATTTCAATAATAAATTTAATGGAGAAATTAGAAGTGGGTTAACCCTAAAATAAGGAAAGTGGGCCAAGTGACCTAAAATATGTTTTTAAGGAAGCTACTTGGAGAGTCTAAATAAGAGGTAAGGCTCTATAATTTAATCACACTTGAGAATATTGAATATATATAGGTGTATAAGGTAAAAAAGGATATATAATCTGAATTTCTAAGGGAAGGTGAAGAAAAGAAGGCCGAAATGCAAGGAAGGATAAATTCTTTTGATGGTGCTTTTTAAGGTATGTTATTTACAAGTCATCTCACCATTTTCGCTATAATTTGCTTTCTATAATGATTTAGACCGTGAAATTTCTATGCCATTGAGAAAACATACTCAAGTATATGTGGTAACAAATTAATCTTGTGGTTCTTTTTATTTTTGGAGTTACACTCCGTGGAAAATAGGGTTTGTGGCTAGTCCCGAAACTAGTAAAAAACAGGTGTTTCGGGTAAAAATGTCATAACTTATTCATAACAGATCCAGATTCAGTGAGACATTTTTTTTTGGTTAGGTTACAATTTTTATTATTCTGTGTAATAGTTTTAGATCAATTCAATGAATATTTTAGGCGGGGCACGCTCTACAAGGTCGCTCTCTAGAATAAGCCAGAATTCAGAAAGGTATGCCATTTTTGCTATAACTCATTTTCTGAGAGGTTCCAAGTAATAAAACCTGGAGTAATTGCATAAAACATACTAAATAAAATTGTGTATCATTTTCATATCTTTATACATTACAGGTTCAAAGTTATGATTACTTCAAGTTAGGGTTGTTGACTAATCCAAAACTAGTTATGTGAGACTAAAGAAAAGTTTGATGAAAATGCTAGTAGCTTGTTGTTAAAGTTAAGGAAGGTTTGCAGGAATGTGATCATATACAATAGGTCTATTACAGAGCTACAAATCATATTTGGATGATGAAATTTATGAGGGATTTTGGTTGAGGTACATGTTGAGTACATGGTTGAGACAAGTAGTTTATGAGTTGGCACATACATGAGGTGTATAGTTGATGATGTTGGTAAATATTGATGAGTAGTTGACACATGATTGGTACATACTTGGTACATGGTTGGATGCACTTGTTTATGGTACTGGTTGATTATAGGTTTTTTGGTACAGGTTGGTGCACTTTTTTATGGTACAAGTTGATTACATGTTAAGGTACAGGTTGATGCATGGTACAAATTTATTGGTATAGGTTTACAGTGGTATATCTCACAGTGATAGTGTGACAGTGGTTCCATCATTATACTTCTACTTTAGGGTGGCAGGACGAGGCAAGGACAGGTGGTTGTAGCCACCTTCCAGTTGTAGCTGAAGAACATAGGGGGTTGTAGCCTCCTTATGGTTGTAGCAAGAGAATTGGGGAGTTAGAGCTTCCCTCAGGTTGTAGCCTGAGAAACTAGGGGGTTGGAGCCTCCTTCCGGTTGCAGCTGGAAAACAAAGCAAGTTGGTGCTTCCAATGAATGTAATTCTTCAATACATACAAGAAAAAACATTCCGTTGTTTTCTCCCGATTTGGGTTTCCACGTAAAACACTGGTGTACTTTGTATGTGTGTGATTGTTTATTTCTTACTGCTCATTATTGGATAATAATTCTACATTGATATAACATTTGAAGAAAAAGGATTATAATTATGCTATTACCAATTCACCCCCCCTATCAGTAATCCAACACCTCAAACAAGTGTCATATCACTCATGATATGCCTCTACTATGAACCAAGTGCCACAATCATGTATCTCAACCATCAATATATCAACCAAGAATCATAACAAGTGTCTCAACTATATCATCCCATACATCATGTACCAAAGCAAGTGCATCAACCATGCACCAAACCCCAACATTATGAACCACAATCAATATGAGTTCCCATACATGTATTCTATATCAACCATAAACCATGTGCCGATCATACTGCTCACAAGTGCCTCTAACAATGTACCAAATATGTACCAATTATGCATCAACTATAGATCACACTATAACTCATCAATGATGTACAACATAACCACCTTATCAACTCATCAACTACATGTCCCGATATGTATCTCAACCACATGCCAAATGCATTCACCAAGACATCCAAAAAATATGCCTCTAACAATACATCATAAGATATATCAATGGAGCTCACATATGTACCAGCCATGTACCATGATAAATCTTCCTCAAAAACCATTCACTACAACAAGTACTAAGAAACCAATAGTACCTCAAGCATAAGCCTCAACACTCAACCATAATTCATCACCATACATACACCAAACACACATGCAAGCATATAATCATGAAAACTTGCAATAAACCATGTTAGACCTTGCAAAAAGAGTTACAGCATCAAACCATGTTGCAAATCATCTGCACACCCCCTTTTCTTAAGGTTTTTACCATAGATACACAACCTGTTCTATATACAACTCACATATATACGCGACCTTTCTATAGGCCACCTCACATATGTATGCGACTACTCCCATAGGAGCCCACATATGCCTCATAAAATGTAAGGCTTTCCTCATTTTTTGTCCTTTCATTCATGTCTGGCTATTCAATCTTCTTCATCCACTTATGAAAGTGTCTTGGTTTATCAACACTGATTTTATGAGCTTCCATCCTTTCCACATTGTCTTCCTTCCAAGTTACATGTGTTCTTCTTGCCATGCTATATGAAGCACTCCTCATTGACTATCTTCTTGAATTCCATCAATCCTAATCTTTGTGGCCAAACACACTGCATTTGTAACATCTCATGGTGTGACAATGTGCATCAATGTGTCCCACTTGATTACATCTCCAACATCTTAGGGTGTTATCGAATCTTCCAAAATCCTTCCTTGCATAATGTGTACAATCCAAATCTTTGTGCCATATTCATTACATGAGAAGAAATGACCATGGAAAAAATTTCCATACCTTTGCTTTTGTGTCCACCTTGAAGGTGTCTCTTTTCTGAACTTGTTTTGAGGTGTAAACGTGGCTTCTTGGCATCTTCCTTGATCTGTTCTTTTGAAAGTTTCCTTGCCTTGTGTAGGTGCTTGACTTGAAACTTTGATTTCACCTTTTGATAATGAAGGACCTGCATCATGCTTCTTAGAAGTGCTAGCTTCATAGTGTGTTTCTTCCTTGTTGTATCCAAGACTAGATTTATCATTAGGTGATATTTGAAAATCCAATATTTCATCAAAGATTGTTGAGTTGTTCATGAAACTTTTTGACTTCTCTTCTTTCCTTCTGAGATCAACAACTTCTTCTTCCAACTTACAACATGATTCTTCTTTTTCATTTACTTGAGTCTTTAGTCTCTTGATCTCTTCTTATTTTTTCACGAGTATTTGATTTAGTGCCATGGTATGCCTTTGATACTTTTCTATGGATTCCTTAATGTATTCATCAAGATAAAAAACATCTTCTCGTTTAAAGAAATATAAAATTTTATTTTTGAGCTTCAATAAATCTTCCTCTTCATCTATAAGATAACCATTGTGTGTCCATGGATCTCCTTCAATATTGTAAGGCTTATAGTGAAGGTCTTCTCTGATACCAATTGTTGGACACATCAACCAAACTAAGAGGGGTGGGAGTGAATTAGTGTGAGGCTATTTTTACAACTTATTACAAAACTTTAGTTAGACATCACCATTCACAACATCATTACTCATTAATTCTATTCACTTAGTTGTTTTCATGTAAACATATCTCAATGGAATATATTAACAATAAAGAACTATTCACTATCACAATAAAGAACACAATTGTTACGAGGGAAACACTCTCAATGGCCAAGGGTAAACCACAACAGACAGGTATGACTTCAGAAATCAACTCAATTCCAACATATACTATATAAACTAATGTGCAGGACAAGAAACATGCCTACCTCGATCCAACGTTCGATGATGTTCCGCCATTGAGCACTTCGACCCAAAGCTTTATACCTGCAATAAGTTCTTAACAAATGAGCAAAGAAAGTATATAGTGATGATATAAAGGGGTTAGCACATTAGACAACATAATCCATTAATAAACATTACAAACACGCCCATGGATAATAATCATGTATTTGCAAGATACCAATAGGATGGGAAAGGAGTATTTCTATTAATAATTGATCAACAGAAGTGACAACATTACAAACTTTCGTGTTGGCACGGTTCGAAACCAAGAAACCAAGTTCCTTCCAACTGGGCCTCCACCACTTCGATCCTCCACCAAAGGCAAGCTCATAGAAGAGAGTCAATGAGGTTCTCTCAACAATAAAGAAAGAGATTGGGGGCTGAACACTGTGTACAGCCTTGAGGGATAAAGGGATGCAGACTCAATATGAAGTAATTTCTCTAGAGTAACTTTGCTCTCAAATTTGAATTCTTTCTCCTCCTTTTCCATAGCTCAAAATTGTTCTTTTAAAGCCTTTAGAATGCAATTGAAGGGCCGAGTTGGAACATTTCTAGTATGTGGAAGGCCAAGGATCAGAGATATTCTGTCGTGACATGGAAATCCGAACTCATTTTGTATTTTCTGGCACAAATCCCGATGTACACGGGCTGTAGTGGAGAAGGCAACATATACACATCTTGCATAGCTGATAGGGGGCGTATATGTGGAAAAATGTATACTTTTGGCTCCAGATTCATCAAAAAGGGATGACAAGTCTACATAGGGAAATGGAAAAATGCCCTCTGTGCAATATAGCAATGGTGAGGAAAATATATCTATAACAGATACCCACTAATGTATGAGGTCATAGGAGTATCTGTAATGGCTGAAATACATTATAAATAACTTAGGAGTGGAGTGGTAGAGAACCAACTGGACAAAATCAATTTCTTATTACAATATGTATTGACTTTGCATACATGGATGCCAAGAATACAATGCAGATCCATGTGGAAAATATACCAAACAAGTGTTCATGGCCATGAATAGGCAAATACGAATGTGGTTATATGCCAAAATCTGTCATAGTCATGAACCAGGCCCAGTGAAACCAGTCTCAAAATCAATCTAAAGATATCTGTATACAATGACATACAATCTAATCTCCCATGATCACTAAAGTCGAACATGTGTTGGTCCAATGAAAGAGAAGCAACAACTCAAGAAAGCTGCAGACACATAGTGATGTCTTCAAGTCTTCTACACAATCCACCAAGGTGCAAGTCTACATCATGTGAAAAAAGGAGTTGATGTCGAACATGATGAGACATCGTTTGGTTACCGATCATTGAGGTATACCGTTAACAAATGCGAGAGAACCTACCAATAATGAAAGTAGGTATCAAGGCACGAAGTACATTTCTACAAGTGCGAATAAAGGAGTTGGTTTTGAACACTTGATAAATCCATTGATCAGGAGACATTGATGTATTACCATCTGTCAATGGTGAGAGAGCCTGCCACTAATGACTGAAAGCCTCAAGGCACTCGAAAATATAGGTCTCATATCCATAATAAATGAGTTGAAGTCAATGGACAAAGACCCATTGAAAGGAGAGCATTAAGGCATCTCTCATCAGTCAGAACGAGGAACAAAGCAAGAGCTTCATGATTTGGTGGAGATTTGTTGGCATAGGGGTATACCTGGGTTTCAACGCTAAAACAACGCACCAACAAAGCCCTAACTACCAACCCTTTCGACAACACCTGTGAAGAAGATGAAGTCTCACCCGAGGTAGAAGCAGGGGTGTTTTTGATACTCAGGTGTCTGCAACCTTAGCTAGGACACAAATATGTGATTATATCGCTTACAGAGCAATTAGCATTGATCATTCATCAATATTCAACCGTTATTATACTTCGCATATAGCACAAAGCATCACAACATTCACTTAGATATAAGGTATCTCAGTACTTAGCAACATTAAAACATATCGAATCCAGTAGATCAACACTAAGCATCTTCATATATATCAGATCTACTATTCATACACAACTAATGAAGCATAAAGCATAAGTAGATCTATCTAAATATATCAAATCACATAGCCAAAGCAACGACAAACACAACAAGTCAAAGCATAGAGCATAACACATAGATTTACGTGGTTCACCCCCACCCTGGGACTATGTCCACCAACTCTTTGTCTTTATTAGCGTCTTCAATTGGTTACAAGAACGGATCCATAAAAACCTACTGCGCATAGGACATAATATCTGCGCATCTCACTAGATCCTTCTTCCTTTCCTTACAACACAAATCCTTCTATATCTCCACAAAGGGACTTGCACAAAGCTCTGCAAGCCTATAGAATACACAACACCTCGATCACACAGATCCCACTTAGCACGTGGCCTATATCACATAGATACAATATATACTCTACTAGATGCCTAGACGTCTATTTATACATTTACAAAAGTGGGCCTAAGCATGGGTAAACCCATGGGCTGACATCCCTTTCCCATTACATATTTCCAAAACCCAAAATGGGCCCAAAAGTGGGTCGAGATTCTGCAATCTCTGCTTCGTCTGGCGCTCCATCTTCGACGGGCTATCGAAGTCCCCAAAAAGGTCAAATATGACCAAATGTTAACAAAACTTGGTCAAGGGCCAACATGCCCCCAACACTCACCTGTGACTCATCCTGAGTCACTCTGGTCTAAGAAATTCCACCTCGAATGCCTCAAGCTTGGATCGAGCTGCTTCGAACTGATGTAATGCTACAACCTCTTTCTCAGTGAACTCCTGGATGAGTGCGTCATTGACTGGTCCTTCTAGGCATTTTTCTACTGCACTAACAACCTATTCAAGTTCTATTACTTGGTTTTCAACTTCAGTGAATAGTTGACATGCCTTCTCTTGCACTGGTTGAAGTCATTGAGAGACTTCCATCACTTTACTCTAAATCATGTGGATCTATTGCTGGGTTGTGCGCTGCTCTAGAAAACTCTTCATTCTTTCAACTGGTGACAAGGCCTTCAGCTACGCTTGTAACATATCTGCATGCTCCTTTGCTTCTTGGAGTTGTGACTCTAATGCCCACAAATCTGGATTTTCCGTGAGGATCTCATATGTCTGAGCGCTCCTGGAAGTCAGCGAACTACATTCTAATTCAAGGGATTTCAATCTACCAACTGTGCTATGGGAAGTTTCCTCTCTTAGGTCTCTTATATCTTGAGGGGTCTCGGGCACAATACGAATTTCTATATCTGCAATGCGCTGCTGAAGCTGTTGGATCACTCCTTCTAGTTGTGCCACCTGCTGTGGAACCTGTTCTTCTATCTGGAATTCGATGACTATTACAGAGCAGAGTGCTCTGTTGACCAGTTCCTTTATCTCGAGTTTCTCTGAGAGAAACTGCTCCTTGTCTTGCTGTAGCATTGATTTCTCTTTGTCCCACTGTACTTGAAGAGCAAGTTTTTCTCATTCGGCAGCACTGCGCTGCTCAAAAAGTACTCCGTGTACCTATGTCAAAGATTGGGTGGCTTGCGCTATGTCTAATTAAGCTTGTCGAAGGTGAGCTTTGACCATATCATCAATCCGGTGGAGTTGAGCTGGCTCATCTCCCAGTTCTACTATTCCTGTTGTTAGAGGCACAGTGGAGACTGCGCAGCTAGACTGGAGTGCCTGCTGCACTCCTTGGATTTCAATATCGATATGATTATACATCTGCTCATGCTTCACCTCCTTCTTCTCTAATATATTCTGTGAAGCATCGTTTACAGCTGCAATGATGAATTTCTAACATCCCTCCCGTTTAGTTACGACAACAAGCCTCTCATAACAAGTGCAATTTTTTTATTTTTATTTTGTGTGTGTGCGTGTGTAGAAGGGTAATAAAGACATTATACTCTACGTCGCAACATGACGACGAACAAGACACATGCAACTCACGTGATAACAACATAACGACCTAAGAAACACATCAAGCATTTGGAAGCAATGAACGACAATCAACCGATGAAAAATAAGAATGACTACCCGCCTGTCCTACCCTGCAATGGTTAGGACCTCCAGGACACATAAGCAATGCTCAAGCCCAGGTTCCCATCGATTTTGACCATTTAAGGTCTCAGGGCTGGCGACTATTCTGAGGAACAAGGAGGTTTCTACATCCCGCCCGACACAAGCAGACCAAGCACATTAAAAGTTTACAACCCAGTACAACATTAATTAAAAAGAACAACCACACCCTTAACAGGAAGCACAAGCTAAAAATGACTTCGTCAACAACCACCCATTACTCAAGGCTAAAAGGTCAATATTACGATTTAAGTAGGATTTTAATACAAATCAATTAACCAGCCTAATATCCAATAATCAATAATTACCAACAGAGCTTAACATGGATTACGACTCATTTGAGCGGGTCTGAGTTAGAAATAGGCGATATTTATATATCCAACTAACATCAATTTCATATCTAAATTTGCAAGTCTAAAATACAGCTGACCAACTATTTCAAACTGAATTCAACCTTAAAAGCAAAGCAAGTTTAGTAAGTCTAAATCGCAACTAGACAACAAATTACCATTCTAAAATGACCTTAAAATCCATCCAATTAAGAAAGTCCTAAACACAATTTTAGACACTAAATACGACTATACACTAACATTAATAGGCTCTAACTTTAGCAATTTGCCAAGATATAAACAACATTCTCTATACCAATTATAATGCTATTAATGACTTTAAAATCCAACATGCCTTAAGTATCCTATCATAAAAATAAATTTCCTTCCCAATCCTAAACTCATTGTCATTACGTTACTGCCAGCTCAATAACTAAATTTTAATAAATTTGTTGCCATTCAACCTGTCACTTAGTTAAATTCTGTCAATTAAAAAAAATAGGTTTACTGCCATTCACTGGACTTGGTCTGAGACAACTGTCTTCTACAAGAAATTATCAGGACCAATCTTAGAGTAAAATGTCATGGTACAGGCTTAACATGCCAAGTGTCATCAAAAAAATTACAGAGAGAGGGCCGGGTGGTCAAGACTAGGCTGGCAAGAGACATGAAGATGCAATGAAGAGTGTCAGGTTTCCCGGCAAAAAGAAAATGAAGAAGACATCATAAGTTGGGAAAATTGCCAGCTATCCACCTGACATGATTTCAGTCTCTAAAAAGGGAATGCCCAAAAATTTAAAAAAAATGAAAGTAGACTTCAATAAGAATAAATGATTATCCACAAATTTCTCAACAAATTCATGCAGAAGAAGGGTAAAATCGCAGTCCAGCAAGTGGGAAAGGAAAAACGCATGCACACAGTCCAAAATTCATGTACCCAATCCGTGGTCATTCTGGTCAGTGATTACCTGAGTTAAATGATGAAGTCATGGGTGCATTCTACCGCAACCTAGTCAACGATTCAAGAAACACGTGGGCGTTTACAATAGGGAGACACAACATCGATAAGGAAAAAATGTAGGTTTAAACAACAAACACATGTAATTGTTTACAGCCAAATTGTGGGCATTCCGGTAAATCCAATCAAGGGTTTTAAAATCCAGAACGTGGTCATTAACAACATTACACCAGTCACGTTTTAAATGGCACATCGCGGCCTTTAAAAATAATGCACAGTCACCTTGTTAATGGCACATCACAGACTTTTAACAACAATACACAGTCACCTTTTTAGTGGCACATCGTGGCCTTTTAACAACAATACAGAGTCACCTTATTAATGGCACATCGCGGCCTTTTAATAGCAATACACAGTCACCAAAAGGAGGGTAAAATCGTGGTCAATCTAGGTAATAAAATTGCATGGTAAAAATCGTGGTGACAGTAAAGAAATGAATCCGTGGAGCAGTCATTCGTGTAGTAAAATTAGTGGGGATAAACTCTGGAAGGAAAATCATGGAATAAATTCGGGCTAACAGTAGAGAGCTATAATTCATTTAATAGTCGATCGAAGGCTTCCAATAATGGGACATCGCATACTCTGTAATACCATTTCCCTTCATTTAACCGAGAAATCAACAAGGACACGACACAGTCAGAATTTTGATTCCACTCAAGGGCAGGACACTATCCAAACGTCTTCAACAATTTTAAAGCATAAAAACATATATATATATATATAACGCAGTCATAATTAATGCAACAGTGGCCATTCCAGTTAACAATTCATTGTCCAAAATCCACATACAATCGATGCTCAACAAGAACATTTCGGCACACTACCACACAAATGTTATCAAACTATAACGCTGCCTAAAACTATAAACATTGTCTCCTTATTATAATTTGCTCAATATAAACTCGTACACAAAATAGAATTGTAGATCATAGTCATCAAGTAAAAAGGCAGTCAATAACTAAGGGATCTTAGTCAGTAAAATAAATAAATTGCAGTCCAAACATCAACCAACACGGAGATAACCAACAAGGACACCAGAAAATCCATACGCAGAGGTCTTTTTGCTAGAAGGCGTAAGACAACAAACTGTCAAGGACAAAAACAAAGGTAGCTGACGGATGGGTTCATCATTTGCCTCACCATCCTTGCACATAAAAGCAGGGCGTTGAGATCCATAGGTCTTTTAACACTAAGGCGACGACCGTAGATCAAGCTCCTGGTCGACTTCTTAGGGAGGACTGGCATGCTAGGGATGAAGGAAAACAATCACATGGGTCACAGTCAAACACCACAGGATTGTCAAGTCATACGGGGAACGAAGACCATGGGAGTCAACAAGCATCGAGCTAGTCTAAGAACAGTTTCAGTCATCAATTTTAAAAATAACTCAGTTTACTTCTCCATTAAATACACAGATAAAAGCATAAGTCCTAATATAATCTATCATACACAAATGAAGAGAGTGTACCGTTGCCTGATCGCCCGCTCCGAATGATGTCCCACACGCTCCGTGCCACTTCCTCTTACCGACCGGCGAGACTTCACCGGTACCTCCCAGCCAATGCTATGGGTACTCTTCTTCCTCCTTAGCCCCTCGAGCCACAAAGGGGCCACACACACTATCCAGAGATTTCGACTAGCTCCCAGCTCGCCTCGCAAGGCTGAGCTATCACTCCTCTCTGAGATGGGTATCCCAACTCCCACAAGTAAATTAGTCAAGTATATATTTCTGCAGCGTAACATTACGCAAACAGAAGATCATCCTTCATCCTTCTGCTTCCTTTATTATATAGAGTTTCGATCTTCCTTTCTTTCCTAAAATCTCATTTAATTAAAGTTTTAAAATAAATTCCTAAAAATTCTTCTCCGTACAAGTGTCACCCATCCCCCTCATTCCTCTATTATTTAATTTCTTTAATTAATTAATTATCTTATTTCCCTCACCCGCTTAGAGTTACTCCTAGAATCACTCCTAGGTGTCCCCAAATTCCCTTACAGGTTTTAAAGGCTTTCCCTATTGTGAAATTGCTAATTCAGTTTAAAATTAGAAAACTCTTAAATGGTAGATTCTTTACTAAGTTGACTTCCCGCTTTTTCCCTTAAGTTCCCCTTTTCCCTTTTTATGTTACCTCTTTTCCCTAGTTTCCTTTTTTTTTTATTTTCCCTCTTTCCCCTTTTTATTAGAACTAAAAAAGGCAGGTGTGGAATTTAACCCATTTTTCCTTTTATCATTAAATTAGTATATTTTAAATTATCATAAAGATAAAACAATTAATTCCCTCTTTACATTTTATATCCACAGATTTTATTTTTATGAATAAATTAAATTTCTTACTCCCTTCGTGTTACAAGTTTTTATGAAGATCCTATTTATTATTTAAGTTGTTTTTATTTAAATTATTATTATTATTATTATTATTTAAAGGTAGACTAAATTTTACCACTAGCGTAATTTAGACTTAGACCTAGATTTTGTACTAGGCGACATTTAATTAGGGAAATTGTTTAAAAAAACTTAATACGTTATTTGTCCTAAGGCCATCTAGGTTCATTCCTCTATCATCAACAATGCGACGTGCCCTTCATGACCCACTAGGTTCTCCAAGGTGCCACTCACCTCATCTGTTCCCTTGCGCAACGTGCCCTTCAGGACACACTACGTGGTCCAAGGGTGCCACTTGCCTCTTGATTGACTTGGTAGACATCAATAACCCCTAGAGTCAATACTCCGCCAGGTGAACTTGTGGGAGACTAAGGGCCTCTAAGGAATAAGGTCCCCACCTTATTGCGCGCCCCTTAGAATCGTCGTGAGCGACTTTCACAGTCTTCCCTCACGACATCGTGGGTCCTCTCGAACTAGGTAAACGTTAACCTACAGTTCGAGCCATGATGGGAGTGCTAGTAGGCTGTGGCAAGGTTGTTGTCCACACCTCTCCCTCAACATCTCTGGTAGTCGTGCGTGACCCCTTTACTCCATATGTGAGTTTGGTCGGAAAGCTATTGTCAGCCTGCATCATCAACAAATCATGTCAGAACACATCCATATCATATCATCCAGTCAGATGCACTAATATCACCGTAAAACAATCAAACCCCAATGGCACACTCCCTGACTCTATCCAGAGTCCAAGGGGTTCCATCTATGCTTCTGCATCCTCGAGGTCCAAAATCCTGCACACTCAGTAAAACCGAGTCAATAGCACCTGTCTATGTCATAGCGGTAAAACAACATGTTATCGACCCATAATGCCTCATAATCAAAATCAAATGTTTTAATAGCATAATAATCTGGATCACTTGCAAGAAAGTGTCCTCTAAGAATAAGTTCGTTCAGTGCGCCAGAGTGGGATGTTACATACACCCCCTCTTGGTCTAAACTTCATCCCAAAGTTTCACAGTAAAAATGTTGAATAAGTGTATCATAGTATCATAAGTCTATTTATCAAACAAAAATGGAAACTGTTGGCGCATATCATATGCGTCCTCCCAGGTCGCCGAGTGCGTACTATAGTTGTCCCACTGGACCTTGACCTGATCTACTATTCGACATCGTAGCTGTCTAATGTGATTATCCAAGATGCAGATTGGCTCAGCCGTGAGCGCACCCTCATCCTACACCCGCAGGGTGCTCAAGTCAAATAATATGAAGGATCACTAATCATAAAGTCTCAACAAAGATGTGAAATACATCATGCATATGCCTCAAGAATCAGGCAAGGCTAGTCATCAGGCCACCGGCCTCTCCTTTTGAAAATATCGTAGGATATAGTTTAGCCCCTTTTTCCAAACTAGATCGAACTCTTATGCGATTTTATTCGCAAAAAGACTCGATCTCCACAACGTAACTACGGTCGACAAGACGCACATCATCATAACTCTTCTGCCGATCTTGCACTCCCTTGATCCTTTGTCTTAAAGTTTTCATTTAATCTTCCAAATTTGTTTTTGGATCACTTCTGGTCCCACCTGGACCCTATTTGTAAGCCGATCTCAAATCAAGGTGCCCGACATGGTCGCTCGTAAAGAAACTCGAAAGGTACCATCTTAATGGCACCTTGGTAGCTATTGTTATAGGTGAATTCTACCAGTGGCAAGAATTCTTCTCAATGCCTTTGTTGGTCCATCACGTACATGTGCAACATGTCCTCCAAGGTCTGGTTCGTTCGTTCGGTCTTCCCATCAGTCTTTGGTGATATGCAGTACTAAAGTTAAGTTGGGTTCCCAAGGCCTCTTGGAGACTCGTCCAAAATTGTCTAGTAAACACCGCTCCTCGATCGGATATAATCCTCTTAGGCACGCCATGCAGCCTCACAATCTCACTGATGAAAACTCTAGCTATGTCAGGTGCCTGATACGTCGTACGCACAGGAATAAAGTGAGCACTCTTCATCAGAGTGTCTACTACTACGAAAATCAAGTCATGTCTCCTTGCTGTCAGTGGCAATCCAACAATAAAATCCATCAAAATAACCTCCCATTTCGATTCCAGAATAGCATGTGGTTGTAGTAATCCTGCTGGGTGTCTATGTTCAGCCTTTACCTGCTGACATTCTAGACATATGGCCACATAGTTGACTATATCTGCCTTCATTCCCTTCCATAAGAATAAGGGTTTAAGGTCTGCCCTCATCTTCGTGACTCCCAGGTGAGCCATGTAAACTGCCCTATGAGCCTCTCTTAAGATCAACATCCTTAACTCATCGTTCGGCAATACGTAGATCCGATTTTTTTTTTTTAAACCTTAATAAACCATCGCTATCAAATGAAAATCCTTCAAATCGTGGTATCATCATTGTGTTTTGGCCAATAAAACCCTCAACCTCTTTGTACCAGTCATCAAAACGCTGTAAAGTTAGAATCCTTTCACTTAGATTCGTCTGAAGAGGCAGCACCGAAAATATGCATGGTCTCTGACTCAATGCATCTGCCACTTGGTTCACTATTCCTTTTATGCAATTAATCTCGAAGTCGTACTCGCTAAGCAATTCTGGCCAATGCCGTTGTCACGCGTTCAGGTCTCTTTGTGTAAAGATGTGTTGTAGTCCACAATGGTCAGTCTTTAGTTCAAGTTTTCATCCAACAAGGTAGTGTCTCCAAACCTTCCAGGCATAAATGATGGCTAACCACTCCAAATCGTGCGTCGTGTAGTTCTCCTCATGCCTTCTCAGTTTCCTCGAAATGTAAGCAATCACTCGTCTGTCTTGCATCCAAACTTTGCCTAAGCCTTCCTTGGATGCATCAGTGCATACCAAGAAGTCTATGTCCAGGTCTGAAACCTTTATTATCGGTGTTGTTGTCAACAAATCCTTGAGCCTCCAAAATTCTTCCGCGCATTTCTCGGTCCCAACAAACTTCTTGTTTTTCTTCTGCAATTCCGTGATCGGATTTTCTATCTTTGAAAACCCCTCGACGAACTGTCAATAGTGTCCTGCTAAACCCATGAAGCTACGCACTTCCAGGACATTCTTTGGTGTAGGCCATTCCATAATGGCCTCGACCTTCGCTGGATCCACAACGATACCTTCACCGGAGATGATGTTCCCTAAGTAGTGGATCTTCGATTGATAAAATGAGCATTTGGATAACTTCCCATACAATTTGTGTTGTCGTAGACATTGTAGTACCAAGATCAAGTGTTCATCATGCTCCTTCGTCATCCGAGAGTAAATCAAAATATCATCAGTGAATACTTGGATAAACTGGTCCAAATACTTGCGGAACACCCCATTCATCAACTCATAAATACCCCTGGGGCGTTTTTCAGTCCAAACGGTAAAACAATAAACTCGTAATGTCCAAACCTCATCTTAAAGGCAGTCTTAGGGATGTCATATTCCTTAATCCGTAACTGGTGGTATCCTGATCGCAAGTCGATCGTTGATAACACCGTTGCACCCTTCATTGATCGAACATATAATCAATTCTTGGCAACGGATATTGATTCTTGATCATGGCCTTGTTCAATTGATGGTTGTCAATGCAGAGCCTCCACGACCCATCCTTCTTTCGTATGAAAATAACAGGTGCACCCCACGGTGACACACTAGGACGTATCAGTCCTAGGTCCAACAACTCCTTCAGTTGCATTTTCAACTCTTGTAACTCTGAGGTCGACATCCAATAAGGCGTTCTTGCTATCGGTTCAGTCCCTAGTTTTAGGTCTATTGTAAACTCCAATTCCCTCTCTGGTGGCATCCCAGGTAACTCCTCCAGAAAGATGTTTGCAAACTCTCTCACCACCGGAAGGCATTCTAAACCTTTTGTTAATCCCTTCTCATTTAATGCAAGGATCACATAAAGCTTACACCCCTTGCGCATGCTCTTCCGTAGCTGTAAGGAAGAGATGAGCCTCAGGGAAACTCCCTGGTTCTATCCTACAATCACACGTCTCTGTCCCTCGTCATCGACCAAGCTCAACCATTTCGTCTTACAGTTGAGTATCACCTCATGTGATTCCAACCAGTGCATACCAATCATGACATCATATGATCCTAAGATCGTGACGTACAGGGTGGCCCTCATGACAAACTCTCCTAGGTTAAGGGTACAACCCATAACCCATCCTCCAACCTTCTGTTTGGCTCCTGAAGCCATCTCTACGAAGCTAAGATCATCCTGTTCGACAACCTTTACCTTAATCCTTTTTAGCGCTACACCAGAAATGAAACTCTCGGTAGCACCGGGATCTATCAAAATACCAAGGGTCTGGTCAGTGACGGTACCTGTCATCTCGAGCATAGTCGACCGATGCTCTGCCTGGATGTTATTCACTGATGCATGAATCCTATGGGCCTTTCCCATATCTCCCATGGTAGTGGGTTCAGCTGATCCGAACGCTCTAGTCCTCTCCACCGGGCAGTCGCGGTGGTAGTGTGTCTCCCCACATGTCTAACACCCCTTCTTCGGTCCAATACTCCTGGTACCCAAAATCGAGGATGAATTCTAGAAATAAGGCCAAACTTGAACTTCTTGACCTTAAGTTTCTGGGTAACTTGGTGCAGAGCATAACGAAGAAGCTCCAAAACGGGCCTCATACTCGAGCACCGTGTGGCTATCTCATCGCAAGGCGTCGAACTCGTTGAGCTGATGCTCAACGAATTCCTTAGAAACTTACTTCTCCTGGAACCATCCCTTGACAGTTCCAAAGACACGTCGCCGATGACCAGTTTCAAAAGGGGCAAGAGCGTCTTCCGCCATAAAAGAGAGCTCCCCTTTAGTGGAAAGACCACCAAGTGGACCTTCATGCTGGAGGTCATAAACGCGAAGTGTGAAGCACACGCCTTGCTGTACAACTATGATTCGATGACACCACCATCCGTGACACTCATGGATACTAGAAATCATCTCTCTCGATATCTCGGAGGATTCTAACGGTACTAGCTAGGGCATCCTGTGGACCCTTAGGGGTACAGGTGCCTCGACCTCATCTCAGTACCGATGATGAATCAAGGCCCTTTGATAAAAACTAAAAGGGCCTTTCCCGACCATCATCTCCCTTACAACTAGCGAATCTATCCCAAGGACTTCTACTTCCCCTTGGGGGTTCGAATATGAGGGTGCGAGAACTTCTGGAGGCATTTCACCTCCTTCCATGACACCACATCGTGAACCTATGAAGGGTCCTCTAAACGAGATCATCGGATGATCTCGTTAGATTTTTAAGCAGCGCTATAATGATACTCAAATTTTACTGTGGTGGAAAGCATGGCGATCCATAGTCACAGGGTTGAACCTTCTTTGATACCATATGTAACATCCCTCCCATTTAGTTACAACAACAAGCCTCTCATAAAAAGTGATTTTTTTTTTTTTTTTGGTGTGTGCATGTGTAGAAGGGTAATAAAGACATTATACTCTACATTGCAACACGATGACGAACAAGACGCATGCAACTCACGCGACAACAACATAACAACCGAAGAAGCACATCAAGCATTTGGAAGCAATGAATGACAATCAACCGATGAAAAATAAGAATGACTACCCGCCCGTCCTACCCTGCAATGGTTAGGACCTCCATGACACATAAGCAACGCTCAAGCCCAGGTTCCCATCGATTTTGACCATTTAAGGTCTTAGGGCTGGCGACTGTTCTGAGGAACAAGGAGGAATCTACATCCTACCCGACACAAGAAAACCAAGAACATTAAAAGTTTACAACCTAGTACAACATTAATTAAAAATAACAACCGCACCCTTAACAGGAAGCACAAGCTAAAAATGACTTCATCAACAACCACCCATTACTCAAGGCTAAAAGGTCAATATTACAATTTAAGTAGGCTTTTAATACAAATCAATTAACCAGTCTAAATTCCATTAGTCAACAATTACCAACCGAGCTTAACATGGATTACGACTCATTTGAGTGAGTCTGAGTTAGCAATAGGCGATATTTATATATCCAACTAACATCAATTTCATATCTAAATTTGCAGGTCTAAAATACAGCTGGTCAATTATTTCAAACTGAATTCAACATTAAAAGCAAAGCAAGTTTAGTAAGTCTAAATCACAACTAGACAACAAATTACCATTCTAAAATGACCTTAAAATCCATCCAATTTAGCAAGTCCTAAACACAATTTTAGACACTAACTACAACTATACACTAACATTAATAGGTTCTAACTTTAGAAATTTGCCAAGATATAAACAACATTCTCTATACCAATTATAATTCTATTAATGACTTTAACATCTAACACACCTTAAGTATGCTGTCATAAAAATAAATTGCCTTCCCAATTCTAAACTCACTGTCATTACTTTACTGCCAGCTCAATAACTAAATTTTAATAAATTTGCTGCCTTCTACAACTGTCTTCTACAAGCAATTATCAGAACCAATCTCAGAGTAAAATGTCATGGTACAGGCTTAACATGCCAAGTGTCATCAAACAAATTACAGACAGAGGGAAGGGTGGTCAAGACCAGGTTGGCAAGAGACATGAAGACGCAGTGAAGAGTGTCAGGTCACCCGACAAAAAGAAAATGAAGCAGACATCATAAGTTGGGCGAATTGCCAGCTATCCACCTGGCACGATTTTAGTCTCTAAAAAAGAAACACCCAGCAATTAAAAAAAAATGAAAGCAAACTTCAACAAGAATAAATGATTATCCACAAATTTCTCAACAAATTCATGCGGAAGAAGGGTAAAATCGCAGTCCAGCAAGTGGCAAAGGAAAAACACATGCACACAGTCCAAAATTTGTGTACCCAATCAGTGGTCATTTCGGTGAGTGATTACCCGAGTTAAAGGATGAAGTCGTGGGTGCATTCTACCACAACCCAGTCAATGATTCAACAAACACGTGGGTGTTTATAGCAGGGAGACGCAACATCGTTAAGGAAAAAATGTAGGTTTAAACAGTAGACAGAGACAATCGTTTACAACCAAATAGTGGTCATTCCATCAAATCCAATCAATGGTTTTAAAAGCTAGAACGTGGGCGTTAAAAACATTACACCAGTCACATTTTAAATGGCACATCGTGGCCCTCAACAATAATACATAGTCACCTTGTTAATGGCACATCGCGGCCTTTTAACAACAATACACAGTAACCTTTTTACTGGCACATCGCGGCCTTTTAACAACAATACACAGTCACCTTATTAATGGCACATCGTGATCTTTTAACAGAAATACACAGTCACCAAAAGGAGGGTAAAATCATGGTCAATCTAGGTAATAAAATTGCATGGTAAAAATCGTGGTGACAGTAAAGAAATGAATCCATGGAGCAGTCATCCGTGTAGTAAAATCGGTGGGGATAAACTCTGGAAGGAAAATCATGGAATAAATTTGGGCTAACAGTAGAGAGCTATAATCCGTTTAACAGTCAATCGAAGGCTGCCAATAATGGGACATCGCAGACTCTGTAATACCTTTTCCCTTCATTTAACCGAGAAATCAACAAGGACATGACACAGTCAGAATTTTGATTCCACTCAAGGGCAGCACGCTGTCCAAACGACTTCAACAAGTTTAAAGCATAAAAACATATATATAACACAGTCATAATTAATGCAACAGTGGCCATTCCGGTTAACAATTCGTTGTCCAAAAGCCACATACAATCGATGCTCAACAAGAACGTTTTGGTACACTACCACACAAATTCTATCAAACTATAACGCTGCCTAAAACTATAAACATTGGCTCCTTATTATATTTTTCTCAATATAAACTCGTACACAAAATAGAATTGTAGATCGTAGTCATCAAGTAAAAAGGTAGTCAATAAATAAGGGATCTCAGTCAGTAAAATAAAGAAATCGCAGTCCAAACATCAACCAACATGAAGATAACTGGCAAGGACACCAGAAAATCCATACGCAGAGGTCTTTTTGCTAGAAGGCGCAAGACAACAAACTGTCAAGGACAACAACAGAGGTAGCCGAAGGATGGGTTCATCCTTTGCTTCACCATCCTCGCATAGAAAAGAAGGGCATTGAGATCCATAGGTCTTTTAACACTAAGGCAATGACCATTGATCAAGATCTTGGCCGACTGCTCAGGCGAGGACTGACGTGATAGGGACAAAGGCAAAAAATCACATGCATCATAGTCAAACACCACAGGGCTATCAAGTCATATGGGGAACGAAGACCATGGGAGTCAAAAATCATCGAGCTAGGCTAAGAACAGTTTCATTCATCAATTTTAAAAATAACTCAGTTTAATTCTCCATTAAATACGCAGATAAAAGCATAAGTCCTAATATAATCTATCATACACAAATGAAGAGAGTGTACCGTTGCCTGATCGCCTGCTCTGAATGATGTCCTGTGCACTCCGTGCCACTTCTTCTTACCGACCGATGAGACTTCACCGGTACCTCCCAACCAATGCTAGGGGTAATCTTCTTCCCCCTTAGCCCCCCAAGCCGCAAAGGGGCCACACACACTATCCAAATATTTCGACTAGCTGCCAGCTCGCCTCGCAAGGCCGAGCTACCACTCCTCTCCGAGATGGGTATCCCAACTCCCACAAGTAAATCAGTCAAGTAGATATTTCTGTAGCGTAATGTTACGCAAACAGAAGATCATCCTTCATCCTTCTCCTTCCTTCATTATATAGAGTTTCGATCTTCCTTTCTTTCCTAAAATCTCATTTAATTAAATTTTAAAATAAATTCCTAAAAATTCTTCTCCATACAAGTGTCACCCATCCCCTTCATTCCTCTATTATTTAATTTCTTTAATTAATTAATTATCTTATTTCCCTCACCCACCTAGAGTTACTCCTAGAATAACTCCTAGGTGTCCCCAAATTCCCTTACAGGTTTTAAAGGCTTTCCCTATTGTGAAATTGCTAATTCTGTTTAAAATTAGAAAACTCTTAAATGGTAGATTCTTTACTCNTTAATTATCTTATTTCCCTCACCCACCTAGAGTTACTCCTAGAATAACTCCTAGGTGTCCCCAAATTCCCTTACAGGTTTTAAAGGCTTTCCCTATTGTGAAATTGCTAATTCTGTTTAAAATTAGAAAACTCTTAAATGGTAGATTCTTTACTAAGTTGACTTCCCTCTTTTTCCCTTAAGTTCCCCTTTTCCCTTTTTATGTTACCTCTTTTCCCTAGTTTCCTTTTTTTTATTTTCCCTCTTCCCCCTTTTTATTAGAACTCAAAAAAGGTAGGTGTGGAATTTAACCCCTTTTCCCTTTTATCATTAAATTAATATATTTTAAATTATCATAAAGATAAAACAATTAATTTCCTCTTTACATTTTATATCCATAGATTTTATTTTTATGAATAAATTAAATTTCTTGCTCCCTTCGTGTTACAAGTTTTTACAAAGATCCTATTTATTATTTAAGTTGTTTTTATTTAAATTATTATTATTATTATTTTAAAGGTAGACTAAATTTTACCACTGGCGTAATTTAGACTTAGACCTAGATTTTGTACTGGGTGACTTTAATTAGGGAAATTGTTTTAAAACACTTAATACGTTATTCGTCCTAAGACCATCTAGGTTCATTCCTCTATCATCAACAACACGACGTTCCCTTCAGGACGCACTAGGTTCTCCAAGGGTGCCACTCGCCTCATCTGCTCCCTTGCGCAACGTGCCCTTCAGGACGCACTACGTGGTCCAAGGGTGCCACTCGCCTCTTAATATGTTTCCTTTGCGCAACATGCCCTTCAGGATGCACTACGTGGTCCAAGGGTGCCACTCGCCTCTTGACTAACTTGGTAGACATCAATAACCCCTGGAATCAATAATCCGCCAGGTGAACTTGTGGGAGACTAAGGGCCTCTAAGGAATAAGGAACCTGCCTTATTATGCGCCCCTTAGAATCATTGTGAGTGACTGTCACAGTTTTCCCTCACGACATCGTGGGTCCTCTCAAACTAGGTAAACGTTAACTTACAGTTCGATCCATGATGGGAGTGCTAGTAGGCTGTGGCAGGGCTGTTCTCCACACCTCTCCCTCAACATCTCTGGTAGTTGTGCGTGACCCATTTACTCCATATGTGAGTCTAGTTGGCAAGCTATCGTCAGCCTGCATCATCAACAAATCATGTCAGAACACATCCATATCATATCATCCAGTTAGATGCATTAATATCACCATAAAACAATCAAACCCCAATGGCACACTCCCTGACTCGATCCAGAGTCCAAGGGGTTCCATCGATGCCTCTACATCCTCAAGGTCCAAAATCCTGCACACTTAATAAAACCAATTCAATAGCACCTGTCTATGTCATAGCGGTAAAACAACATGTTATCAACCCATAATGCCTCATAAATTAAAATCAAATGTTTTAATAGCATAATAATCTGGATCACTTGCGAGCAAGTGTCCTCTAAGAATAAGTTCACTCAGTGCACCAGAGCGGGATGTTACAGAAATTAAAATCATCCAATGTGAGGGTAGTCCACATCTTGGTTACAGGGGTTCTAGGTTTCTTCTGGGAGGAAGATTTCAGAGGTGAAACCTTCCTCTTTTTCGACGAGTCCTCTTCATCCCTAGGTGGTGGTACTTTGCCTTTCTATTGTTCAATTTCTGCGCCTTCTATTTCTTCATCATCATCCCCTTCGTCTGGTGTGATAGAGGCAGTCCTTACAGATGCACTGTCTACATCGTGAACCTCTTCAAGCTTCTTCTTCTTGCTAGGTCCGGGTGTGTCCTGCATAGCTTCCAGGCTGTCTACATCAGACAAATTCATAGGGTTGGCTGGAATGAGAAGGTCTATAGACCAGTCCTTGGTGATATCTTCGATGTATTCCTCAGTCAACTTGTAATATGACTGCAACTATTGCTTGTGCTCATCAGCATGCATTGTTATATAAATAAAGTGGCGGTCTGTGCTGAACTTCATTAAGGGTTGAAACCTGTGGAGGGTATTCGCGGTCATCTGAAGGTTGGACTGGATGGCTTGCTTCAACTGGTTGTAGTAAGTATGGAAGACAATGTTGGATTTCCACTGCTTTTTCATATCATTAGAGTTCCATAAGGTGTTGAACTTTGCATCCAAAGGTTGAAAGGGCTCTATGTCCGGGAAGGTCGCACCTTCTGGCATCTCCCATGTGATGAAAGAAATCAATATGAGAAGCCAGCTGAAGTAGAAATCATACCCCTGTTCTTGTGCTTCCCTGCAGTCCAGTTCCAGTTGGTTTACAAGGTATGGCGCCCAATTCATCTATAGTCCTTCTGCGCACTTCCCTGCGAGATCAACTATGAATCCAGTCACTTGGGTGGGTCAGTTCTTGTGAACTAACTTGCCTACGATCAACTGGCATGCAAAGTGCATTGCATCTCTCTAGATGGAGGCTACCTTGTAACCTCATGTTCCCTTCTTGACATCACCATAAGTTTCTTTGATTCTCTGCGCTAATGATCAGTCTGAGGTATTTCCAGGGTAAAAGCCCCATGGGTCAGGGCCCTGCATTCTCAACCCTGTGATCCGATTGATCAAGGTCAGATCCACAGTGATGCGGTGGCCCAACCATAAGTATCCCCTGTGGTAGAAGGACAACAGTAAATTTACACATGCATTCACCTCCTGATGCCTACCAAAGTGCGAGATATTCATCACATTGAGTAGTGTGGACTGTGAGAGGTTCTGGGTCCATGACTGCGGGATAATATTTTAATTCTTGCCTTTAGTTTTGGTCAGATACTTGTGCGTGGTGAGCATGCTATAATCCTTCTTGTCGCCAAGGTTGAATTCACTGAACTTCAATGTTGCGAGCTTATCCTGGTCAGCTTGAAGTGCGCGTATCCCTTTCAGGAGGTACGTTGTGACCAAATCATAGTCAAAATCTCTGGGAACACTATCCCGGTTGATGGCCCCGCTTAGAGGGGGTAGGTGGGCATGTAGAATGATAATAATCAGCTTGGCATTCGCGATATCGTCTCTGTGTTTAGTACGCTTCTCATTGGCCTGTCAGGATGGTCCGGCTAGAGTAGTGGATGGAGAGGCTGCCAGTCCTCTTGTCGATGATGCTTGAACACCTGTGGATAATCCTCTTTCTAACATGACTCTCTCAGTCATTAAATCAAGAAGGATTTATGTTACGTATTCTTCTACTGCTGTGAGCTCGTTGGACATATGCGCTCAGGATAAATTATCAGGGTCACAATGATCTTAAACACTGCAAAGGAATGAACAACAAGGGCATGATGATCACTGTATACATTTGCTAGTCTACGGGATTCAAATTCTCTGTTGGGATTAGTGTTATTTAGGCCTGGCGCGACGAGATATATAGGTGATCTTGGCAACGGTTTTCTTTGCAATGGGTATGAGCCTCATTAATTCGTTTTCTGTCCATTATGACGCGGTCCAATGGTCTGGTGGCGAGCCATCAATGACTTTCAATCCGTTCGGAGCGGTGATCGAATGGATATATCAACCTCTAACGGTTATATTGATTCTCCTCGATGAAGTGGCCTATGCCGTTGTTCTGATATCTCGGAGAAGTTCAAATTCTGCAAGTTTTCCTTCTGCAAGGCTCCCTCTAGAATATTCTGTAGCCTGTCGATATTATCTCTCTTTTTACTTATCTTCCTAGCCTTCTTTCTAGTGAGATTAGTCTCGGTGATTCTCTTCCTGTTCTGATTTTTATTTTCCTTGGAAATAGTCACTTTGCGCTACTGAGATTCTCTCCTAAGACTCAGGCGTAATACTTCTTCTATATCTGAGACAGATACTTCAGTCTTCTGTGAGTTCTCTAATTCTCTTGCAGCTTTGACATCTGGGCTTCTCGTATCAAGTAGCTTCGATTTGTTCTCCTTTTCTTCAAGCAACTGTGTGATCCTTCTAGTCATGAAATCTTTTAACTCTTTTCTCTATTGTTCTAAAACCTTTTCTTCTTCCTTCTTTTTGGCTTGATCTCTTTCAATCCAAGGTTTTCCAAGTAACATAGTAAACAGGGCGCTCTCCTCAATGAATTTAATAATCTCAAAATCTTCTTCTGTCGAAGTTCCATTGACATTCATAGATATCTGAGTGAGCCTCCCACATAGGTTTACCAGTTTTCCTTTGAATAGTCCTATTCCTTCTAACGAAGGAATCATAGCAGGCCTCCCTATGATTTCGCAAGTTCTCTATGTCATAATATTCATCTGTGTTTCTTCATCCAGGACACATTCAATGTCGAAGTCTCCTATTCTTTCCTCGATACATTATTTTTCTTTAAAGATCTCTGATAGCCTAACATGTCGATGATCATTCAAGGTGTCTTTCATCTGTAACAATACCTTCTTTGATTCCCTCTAGGGTTCTACTATTTTTGGATCTGTCTTAGGGTTTCCTTCATTCAGATTCATTCTTTCAATATTAACAATCATTCTAGGGCAATCCAATACTTCATGGTCCATAGCTTTGCAATAGAGACAACTAGGTCTTCCACCAAGGCATTCCTTAGCTAGATGGCTTGGTTTTCTGCAACTGTAACATAGGGTTAATCCTCTCTTTCTTTTAAATGATCCCCATCCCCTTCTGTACAACGCACAAGCATCGTGATAGCTAACCTGCAAATTTTTTTTTCTAGGATCCTACATCCATTTGTTAGTCCAATCATTATTTCTATGCATAGGTATAACATATCTATCATTATGCTTATCAGATCTACTCATATCAAGCCTTCTTTCACCTATTAGTGCCCTAGTTTTCAAGCTAGGACAAAATCTATCAAACATACCTTAGAAACAAATTTTTTCACTTATCTTACTTCTACAGAGCACAAAGCCTCCAGATCTAAAAACTTTTAACTATTCTTACCTTTATTAGAGCACCGAGCTTACAGATCTTACCTCTTTTCTATAGATCTGACTTCTTTTCTTCAGAAACTTCCACTTTTTCTTTTCTTGGAGCACAAAGCATTCAAATATTGCTTCTTTTCTTCAGATATGGCCTTCTTTCTTTAGCACAGATCTTTTCAGATCAAGTGGAATACTGCGCACTAGGGAACAGATCCACACATAGGGCTTCCACACTTTCAGGATGAATATTTGCACAAAGCTTCTTCTTCCTTAGTTCCCAGCAATCACAGTTTTAGGTCCTGACAACGGAACCATTTGTTGGCACAGGGGAAGACCCAAGGTTCAACGCTACAACAATGCACCAACAAAACCCTAACTACAGACCCTTTTGGAAACACTTGTGAAGCAGATGAAGTATCACTTGAGGTAGAAGTAGGGGTGGTTGTGAGACTCAGGTGTTTGCAACCTTAGCTGGGACACAAATCTGTGATTATATCGCTTACAGAGCACTTAGCATTGATCATTCATCAGTATTCAACCCTTATTATACTTCACAGATAACACAGAGCATCACAACATTCACTTAGATATAAGGTATCTTAGTACTTAGCAAGAGTAAAATAGATCGGATCCAGTAGATCAACACTAAGCATCTTCATATATATCATATCTACTATTCATACACAACTAATGAAGCACAAAGCATAAGTAGATATATCTAAATATGTCAAAGCACTTAGCCAAAGAAGAGATAAACACATCAAGTCAAAGCACAGAGCATAACACCCAGATTTACGTGGATCACCCCCACCCTGGGGATACGTCCACCAACTCTTGTTATTTATTAACGTCTTCAATCGGTTACAAGCACGGAGCCATCAAAACCTACTGTGCATAGGACAGAAGATCTGCGCAGCTCGCTAGATCCTTCTTCCTTGCTTTACAATACAAATCCTTCTATATCTCCACACATGGAATTTCAGTAAGCTCTACAAGCCTATAGAATACACAAAACCTTGATCACATAGATCCCACTTGGCATGTAGCCTATATCACATAGATACAATAGATACTCTAATATATGCCTAGATGTCTATTTATATATTTACAAAAGTGGGCCTAAGCTTGGGTGAACCCATGGGCCGACATCCCTTTCCCATTACATATTCCCCAAACACAAAATGGGCCCAAAAGTGGGCCAAGATTCTGCAATCTCTGCTTCACCTGGTGCTCCATCTTCGGTGGGCTGTCAAAGTCCCAAAAAGGGTCAAATATGACCAAGTGTTAACAAAACTTGGTCAAGGGCTAGCAGGTCCCCAACACTAACCTGTGACTCGTCCTGAGTCACTCTGGTCTGAGAAATTCTTCCTCGAATGCATCAATATTGGCTCGAGCTACTTCGACCTGCTACAATGCTACGACCTCTTGCTCAGTGAACTCCTCGATGAGTGCTTCATTGACTAGTCTTTCTAGGTGTTGTTCTGCTACACTCACAACCTATTCAAGTTCTACTCCTTGGTTTTCAACTTCAGTGAATAGTTGACATGCCTTCTTTTGCACTAGTTGAAGTTGTTGAGAGAATTCCATCACTTTACTCTAAATTGTATGGATTTGTTTATGGGCTGTGCGCTTTTATGGAAACCTATTCATTCTTTCGACTGGTGACAAGGCCTTCAACTGTGCTTGTAACATATCTGCATGCTGATTTGCTTGTTGGAGTTGTGACTCTAATGCTTGCAACTCTGGATTTTCTGTGAGGGTCTCATTTGTCAGAGCGCTCCTGGAAGTCTATTTCTTGCATTCCAATTCAAGGGCTTTCAATCTTCCAACTGCGCTGTGGGAAGTTGCCTCTCTTAGGTCTCTTATATCTTGAGGGGTCTCGGGCATAGTACAAAGTTCCAGATATGCGATGCACTGTTGAAGCTGCTGGATCACTCCTTCCAGTTGTGCCACTTGCTATGGAACTCGTTCTTCTGTCTAGACTTTGATGACTGTTACAGAGCGGAGTTCTCTATTGACCAGTTCCTTTATCTTGAGTTTCTCTGCGAGAAACTGCTCCTTGTCTTGATGTAGTGCTACTTTCTCTTTGTCCCACTATACTTGAAGAGGAAGTTTTTCTCGTTCGAAAGCACTGCGCTACTCGACAAGTACTCCCTGTACCTGTGTCAAAGCCTGGGTGGCTTGTGCTGTGTCTTCTTGAGCTCGTCGAAGGAAATCTTTGACCATATCAACAATCTGGTGGAGTTGAGCTGGCTCATCTCCCGGTTCTACTGTTCCAGCTGTCAGAGGTGCAGTGGAGACTGCGCGGCTAGACTGGAGTGCCTACTACACTCCTTGGAGTTCAATATCGATATGATTATACATCTACTCCTACTTCTCTAATATATCCTGTGAAGCATCGTTCAC
>JASDQU010011190.1:58761-69949 GCA_032191745.1 Picea mariana | reverse complement strand
TGAGTCCTCTAATGCTCTTGCAGCTTTGACATCTGGGCTTCTCGTGTCAAGTAGCTTCAATTTGTTCTCCTTTTCTTCAAGCAACTGTGCGATCCTTCTAGTCATGAAATATTTTAACTCTTTTCTCTATTGTTCTAAAACCTTTGCTTCTTCCTTATTTCTGGCTTGATCTCTTTCAATCCAAGGTTTTCCAAGTAACATAGTAAACGGGGTGCTCTCCTCAATGAATTTAATAATCTCAAAATCTTCTTCTGTCGAAGTTCCATTGACATTCATAGATATCTGAGTGAGCCTCCCACATAGGTTTACCAATTTTCCTTTGAATAGTCCTATTCCTTCTAACGAAGGAATCATAGCAGGCCTCCCTATGATTTCCCAAGTTCTCTATGTCATAATATTCATCTGTGTTTCTTCATCCAGGACACACTCAATGTCGAAGTCTCCTATTCTTTCCTCAATGCATTCTTTTTCTTTAAAGATCTCTGATAGCCTAACATGTCGATGATCATTCAAGGTGTCTTTCATCTGTAACAATACCTTCTCTGATTCCCTTTAGGGTTCTACTATTTTTGGATCTGTCTTAGGGTTTCCTTCATTCAGATTTATTCTTTCAATATTAGCAATCATTCTAGGGCAATCCAATACTTCATGGTCCATAGCTTTGCAATAGAGACAACTAGGTCTTCCACCAAGGCATTCCTTAGCTAGATGGCCTGGTTTTCTGCAACTGTAACATAGGTTTAATCCTCTCTTTCTTTTAAATGATCCCCATCCCCTTCTGTACAACGCACAAGCATCCTGATAGCTAACCTGCAAAAAATTCTTTCTAGGATCCTACATCCATTTGTTAGTCCAATCATTATTTCTATGCATAGGTATAACATATCTGTCATTATGCTTATCAGATCTACTCATATCAAGCCTTCTTTCACCTATTAGTGCCCTAGTTTTCAAGCTAGGACAAAATCTATCAAACATACCTATATCTATACCTTAGAAACAAATTTTTTCACTTATCTTACTTCTACAGAGCACAAAGCCTCCAGATCTAAAAACTTTTAACTATTCTTACCTTTATTAGAGCACCGAGCTTACATATATTACCTCTTTTTTGTAGATCTGACCTCTTTTCTTCAGAAACTTCCACTTTTTCTTTTCTTAGAGCACAAAGCGTTCAAATATTTCTTCTTTTCTTCAGATCTGGCCTTCTTTCTTTAGCATAGATCTTTTCAGATCAAGTGGAATACTGCACACTAGGGAACAGATCCACACATAGGGCTTCCACACTTTCAGGACAAATATTTGCACAAATCTTCTTCTTCCTCAGTTCCCAACAATCAAAGTTTCAGGTCCTGACAATGGAACCATTTGTTGGCACAGGGGAAGACCCGGGTTTCAACGCTACAACAATGCACCAACAAAACCCTAACTATAGACCCTTTTGGAAACACTTGCGAAGCAGATGAAGTCTCACCTGAGGTAGAAGTAGGGGTGGTTGCGAGACTCAGGTGTTTGCAACCTTAGATGGGACACAAATATGTGATTATATCGCTTACAAAGAACTTAGCATTGATCATTCATCGGTATTCAACCCTTATTATACTTCACAGATAACACAGAGCATCACAACATTCACTTAGATATAAGGTATCTTAGTACTTAGCAACAGTAAAACAGATCGGATCCAGTAGATCAACACTAAGCATCTTCATATATATCATATCTACTATTCATACACAACTAATGAAGCACAAAGCATAAGTAGATATATCTAAATATGTCAAAGCACTTAGCCAAAGCAGAGATAAACACATCAAGTCAAAGCACAGAGCATAACACCCAGATTTACGTGGATCACCCCCACCGTGGGGATATGTCCACCAACTCTTCTTATTTATTAATGTCTTCAATTGGTTACAAGCACAGAGCCATCAAAACCTACTGCGCATAGGAAAAAAGATCTGCGCAGCTCGCTAGATCCTTCTTCCTTTCTTTACAATACAAATCCTTCTATATCTCCACACATGGAATTTCACTAAGCTCTACAAGCCTATAGAATACACAAAACCTTGATCACATAGATCCCACTTGGCATGTAGCCTATAACACATAGATACAATAGATACTCTACTATATGCCTAGATGTCTATTTATATATTTACAAAAGTGGGCCTAAGCATGGGTGAACCCATGGGTCGACATCCCTTTCCCATTACATATTCCCCAAACCCAAAATGGGCCCAAAAGTGGGCCAAGATTCTGCAATCTCTGCTTCACCTGGCGCTCCATCTTCGATGGGCTGTCAAAGTCCCAAAAATGGTCAAATATGACCAAGTGTTAACAAAACTTGGTCAAGGGCTAGCAGGCCCCCAACACTAACCTGTGACTCATCCCGAGTCACTCTGGTCTGAGAAATTCTGCCTCGAATGCCTCAATATTGGCTCGAGCTACTTCGACCTGCTACAATGCTACGACCTCTTGCTCAGTGAACTCCTCAATGAGTGCGTGATTTACTAGTCCTTCTAGGTGTTGTTCTACTGCACTCACAACCTATTCAAGTTCTACTCCTTGGTTTTCATTTTCAGTGAATAGTTGACATGCCTTCTCTTGCACTGGTTGAAGTTGTTGAGAGAATTCCATCAATTTACTCTAAATTGTATGGATTTGTTTCTGGGCTGTTCGCTTTTATGGAAACCTCTTCATTCTTTCGACTGGTGACAAGGCCTTCAATTGTGCTTGTAACATATCTGCATGCTAATTTGCTTCTTGGAGTTGTGACTCTACTGCCTCCTACTCTGGATTTTCCGTGAGGGTCTTATATGTCAGAGCACTCCTGGAAGTCTATTGCTTGCATTTGAATTCAAGGGCTTTCAATCTGCCAACTGCGCTGTGGGAAGTTGCCTCTCTTAGGTCTCTTATATCTTGAGGGGTCTCGGGCATAGTACAAAGTTCCAGATATGCGATGTGCTACTGAAGTTGCTGGATCACTCCTTCCAGTTGTGCCACTTGCTATGGAACCCATTCTTCTGTCTAGACTTTGATGACTATTACACATCGGAGTTCTCTATTGACCAGTTCCTTTATCTCGAGTTTCTTTGCGAGAAATTGCTCCTTGTCTTGATGTAGCGCTACTTTCTCTTTGTCCCACTGTACTTGAAGAGCAAGTTTTTCTCATTCGATAGCACTGCACTGCTCGACAAGTACTCCCTGTACCTGTGTCAAAGCCTGGGTGGCTTGCGCTGTGTCTTCTTGAGCTCGTCGAAGGAAAGCTTTGACCATATCAGCAATCTGGTGGAGTTGAGCTGGCTCATCTCCCGGTTCTACTGTTCCAGCTGTCAGAGGTGCAGTGGAGACTGCGCGGCTAGACTGGAGTGCCTACTACACTCCTTGGAGTTCAATATCGATATGATTATACATCTACTCCTACTTCTCTAATATATCCTGTGAAGCATCGTTCACAGCTGCAATGATGAAATTAAAATCATCCAATGTGAGGGTAGTCTGCATCTTGGTTAGAGGGGTTCTAGGTTTCTTCCGGGAGGAATATTTTGGAGGTGAAACCTTCCTCTTTTTTGACGAGTCCTCTTCATCCCTAGGTAGTGGTACTTCTCCTTTCTATTGTTCAATTTTTGCACCTTCTATTTCTTCGCCATCATCCCCTTCATCTGGTGTGATAGAGGTAGTCCTTATAGATGCACTGTCTACATCGTGAACCTCTTCAGGCTTCTTCATCTTGCTAGGTCCGGGTGTATCCTGCATAGCTTCCGGGCTGTCTACATCAGACAAATCCGCAGGGTTGGCTGGAATGAGAAGGTCTGTCGAACATTCCTTGGTGATCTCTTCGATGTCTTCCTCGGTCAACTTGTAATATGACTACAACTGTTGCTTGTGCTCATCAACACACACTGTTATATAAATAAAGTGGTGGTCTGCGTTGAACTTCATTAAGGGTTGAAACCTGTGGAGGGTATTCAGGGTCATCTGAGGCTCAGACTGGATGGCTTTCTTCAACTGGTTGTAGTAAGTATGGAAGACGGCCTTGGATTGCCATTGCTTGTTCATATCATTAGAGTACCATAAGGTGTTGAAATTCGAAGCCAAAGGTTCAAAGGGATCTATGTCTGAGAAGGTCACACCTTCTGACATCTCCCATGCGATGAAAGAGATCAATATGAGAAGCTAGCTGAAGTGGAACTCATACCCTTGGTCTTGTGCTTCCCTGCAATCCAGTTCTAGCTGGTTTACAAGGTACTGCGCCCAATTCATCTGTATTCCTTCTGCGCACTTCCCTGCGAGATCAACTATGAATCCAGTCACTTGGGTGGGTCAGTTCTTGCGAACTAACTTGCCTATGATCAACTAACATGCAAGGCGCATTGCACCGCTCTGGATAGAGGCTACCTTGTAACCTCGCGTGCCCTTCTCAACATCGCCATAAGTTTCCTTCATTCTCTGCGCTAATTCTCAGTCTGAGGTATTTCCAGGGTAAAATTCCTATGGGTCAGGGCCCTGCATGCTCAACTCTGTGATCTGATTGATCAAGGTCAGATCCATAGTGATGCGATGGTTCAACCATAAGTATCCTCCGTGGTAGCAGGACAACAATAACTTTACACATGCATTCACCTCCTGATGCCTACCAAAGTGCGGGATCTTCATCACATTGAGCAGTGTGGACTGCGATAGGTTCTGGATCCATGACTATAGGATAATATTTGAATTAATTCCTTTAGTTCTGGTCAGATACTTGTGCAGGGCAAGCATGCTGTAAGCCTTCCTATCACTAAGGTTGAAGTCACTGAACTTCAATGTTGTGAGCTTATCCTGTTCAGCTTGAACTGCACATATCCCTTTCAGGAGGTACACCATGACCAAATCATATTCAAAATCTCTGGGCACACTGTCCCGATTGATGGCGCCGCTTAGAGGGGGTAGGTAGGCAGGTAGAATGCTCGAAATCATCTTGGCATTCACGATATCGTCTCTATGTTTAGTACGCTTCTCACTGGCCTGTCAGGATGATCTGGCTCAAGCAGTGGATGGAGAGGCTGTTAGTCCTCTTTTCAATGATGCTTGAACACCTGTGGATACTTCTATTTCTGACATGACTCTCTCAGTCATTAAATAAAGCGGGATTTTTGTTACAGATTCTTCGACTGTGGTGAGCTCGTCGGACATATGCGCTCGGGATAAATTATCAGGGTCACAATGATCTTAAAGACTGAATAGGAATGAACAACAAGGGCATGATGATCACTATATACACTTGCTAGTATGCGGGCTTCAAATTCTCAGTTAGTAAAAGTGTTCTTTGGGCATGGCACGACGAGATATATAGGCGATCTTAGAAACGATTTTCTTTGCAATGGGTATGAGCCTCATTAATTCATGTTCTATCCATTATGGCACGGTCCAATGGTCTGGCAGTGAGCCATCAATGCTTTTCAATCCGTTCGGAGTGGCATTCGAATGGATATATCGGCCTCTAACGAATATATTGCTTCACCTTGGCGAAGTTGCCTATGTCGCTGGTTTGATATCTCGGTGAAGTTAAAATTCTACAAGTTTTCCTTCTGCGAGGCTCCCTCTGGAATATTCTGTAGCATGTTGATCTTAGCTTTCTTTTTACTTACCTTCCTAGCCTTCTTTACAGTGAGCTTCGTCTCAGTGATTCTCTTCCCGTTCTAATTCTTATTTTCCTTGGACATAGTCACTTCGCGCTACTGCAATTCTCTCCTAAGACTCAGGGGTAATACTTCTTCTATATTTGAGACAAATACTTCAATATTCTGTGAGTCCTCTAATGCTCTTGCAGCTTTGACATCTGGGCTTCTAGTGTCAAGTAGCTTCGATTTGTTCTCTTGTTCTTCAAGCAACTGTGCAATCCTTCTAGTCATGAAATTTTTTAACTCTTGTCTCTGTTGTTCTAAAACCTTTTCTTCTTCCTTCTTTCTGGCTTGATGTCTTTCAATCCAAGGTTGTCCAAGTAACATAGTAAACAGGGCGCTCTCCTCATTGAATTTAATAATCTCAAAATCTTCTTCTGTCGAAGTTCCATTGAAATTCAGAGATATCTGAGTGAGCCTCCCACATAGGTTTACCAGTTTTCCTATGAATAGTCCTATTCCTACTAATGAAGGAATCATAGCAGGCCTCCCTATGATTTCCCAAGTTCTCTCTGTCATAATATTCATCTGTTTTTCTTCATCCAGGACACAGTCAATGTCGAAGTCTCCTATTCTTGCCTCGATGCATTCTTTTTCTTTAAAGATATCTGATAGCCTAACATGTTGATGATCATTCAAGGTGTCTTTCATATGTAGCAATACCTTCTCTAATTCCCTTGGGGGTTCTACTATTTCTGGATTTGTCTTAGGGTTTCCTTCATTCATATTCATTCTTTCAAGCTTAGCAATCATTCTAGGGAAATCCAACACTTCATGGTCCATAGTTTTGCAATAGAGAAAACTAGGTCTTCCACCAGGGCATTCCTTAGCTAGATGGCCTAGTTTTCTGCAACTATAACATAGGTTTAATCCTCTCTTTATTTTAAATGATCCCCAACCTCTTCTGTACTACGCACTAGGATCATGGTAGATAACTTGCAAAAAATTCTTTCTAGGATCCTACATCCATTTGTTAGTTCAAGCATTCTTTCTATGCATAGGTATAACATATATATCATTATGATTATCAGATCTACTCATATCAAGCCTTCTTTCATATATTAGTGCCCTAGTTTTCAAGCTAGGACAAAATCTATCAAACATACCTAGATTCATACCTTAGAAACAAAAAATTTCACTTATCTTACTTCTATAAAGCACAAAGGCTCTAGATCTAATTTTTTTTAACTATTCTTACCTTTATTAGAGCACTAAGCTTACATATCTTACCTATTTTCTGCAGATCTGGCCTCTTTTCTTCAGAAACTTCCACTTTTTCTTTTCTTAGAGCACAAAGCGTTTAGATCTTGCTTCTTTTCTTCAGATATGGCCTTCTTTCTTTAACACAAAGATTTTCAGTTCAAGTGGAATACTGATCACTAGGGCACAGATCCATGCATAGGGCTTCCACAGTTTCAGGACAAATCTTTGCACAAAGCTTCTTCTTCCTCAGTTCCCAAAAATCATAGTTTCGGGTCCTGGAAATGAAACCATTTGTTGGCACAGGGGTAGACTTGGGGTTCAACGCTACAATAGTGCACCAACAAAACCCTAACTACAAACCCTTTCGACAACTCCTGCGAAGCAGATGAAGTCTCAACTGAGGTAGAAGCAAGAGTGGTTGTAAGACTCAGGTGTCTTCAACCGTAGTTGGGACACAGATATGTGATTATATCGCTTACATTGCACTTAACATTGATCATTCATCAGTATTCAACTCTTATTATACTTCGCAGATAATACAGAGAATCACAACATTCACTTAGATCTAAGGTATATTAGTACTTAGCAACAGTAAAATAGATCAGATCCAGTAGATCAACACTAAGCATCTTCATATATATCAGATCTACTATTCATACACAACTAATGAAGCACAAATTAGCATAAGTAGATCTATCTAAATATGTCAAAGCACTTAGCCAAAGCAGAGATAAACACATCAAGTCAAAGCACAGAGCATAACACAGAGATTTACGTGGTTCATCCCCACCCTGGGGATACGTCCACCAAATCTTCTTATTTATTAGTGTGTTCAATCGGTTACAAGCACAGAGCCATCAAAACCTATTTCACATAGGACAGAAGATCTGTGCAACTCACTAGATCCTTCATCCTTGCCTTACAGCACAAATCCTTCTATATCTCTACACAAGGACTTGCACTAAGCTCTGCAAGCCTATAGAATACACAACACCTCGATCACACAGATCCCACTTAGCACGTAGCCTATATCACATAGATACAATAGATACTCTACTATATGCCTAGACGTCTATTTATACATTTACAAAAGTGGGCCTAAGCGTGGGTGAACCCACGGGCCGACATACCTTTCCCATTACATATTCCCAAAACCCAAAATGGGCCCAAAAGTGGGTCGAGATTCTGCAATCTCCTCTTCATCTAGCACTCCATCTTTGACAGGTTGTTGAAGTCCTAAAAATGGTCAAATATGACCAAGTGTTCCCAAAACTTGGTTAAGGGCCAACAAGATCGGACGAAGAACATGTTCACAAACCAACGACCCTGTGCGTCTTTCGCGTGTACCAAGTGCAAGAGGTACATGAAAAAGACCCTCTAAATAGAAGCCAATGATGAAAGCTACTGACAAAGACGAGGAAACCACCAATAAGGCTAATGGAAACCAAGAAACTGCATGAATCCCAAAGTGTGAATAGATGTCTTTCCATCGAACATAAGGGAAACCACCCAATCAATGACCAATGATGAAGTTTCGATTGTTGGGTTCAAAGTGACCTACCAATGATGAAAGTAGGGCCAGGGTGCATAATAAGACCATAATATCATGTGATTCTGAGAGAAACTGAAGGTATGGTCGACATGCAAAGTCAAGATTTATGAGGAGTGGCTGACACAGGTTGATAGACTTCCTTTGAACAAGAGCACGAGACATGGTGGACTCTGGCAACATGGACTCAATGATGTGACTATTAGATGTAGGAGGCATCAATAATGTTCTCTATAGGGATTGGAAGAGTAACCAATCGGTAGAGAAAACTCTGTAACTAAATGAGCTTCCTAAGGCCATGCTAAACCCAAAATTATGATGACACAAGGACTCGATAACTTTGTGCTCTGTTCAAATTCGACACAAATTCTGCCAATTACAATATAGTACTCCCTTCCCGCCCATCTTTTTTTGTTTTTTCATAACAAATGAATGATATGATACAGAGGAGGAAACAAGTGTCGCAAGTAAGCAAAACTAGTTCCAATAGTGGAACGTACCTATGCTTAATGCAAGGAAATGCATGCGGGAGATGGACACTTGGGGTGATGTTTCCTCTAGGGTATAGGGTGTAAAATTGTGAAGGATATAAACAAGGCTCTGCTTGGTTGAGGATGCAAAACTGCTTAGGCAACGGTTTATAATGCAAAGCGAGAACCGGCTAAAGGCTCAATACTGCAAGCGAGTACATAAGATGCAATCACAACTTAACGCCAAAAAATATCCTTTTTTATGTCTTGTAGTCTACTTGGTGTGAAAAAGGGGTAAAATTGTGCCAAATAGACATATTTTAAAATCCAATTTACGAGTTTGAAAAAGACAAGTTCACTTGGCAATATTTTCTATTTTTGATAATGAGTTGGAAAAGAGATTAACTAAGACTCATGACCTTTCAAATCTAGTTTAACGAGTGTGAAATGGACAAATCACTCGACAATCTTTTCAGTTTTTAGACGATTCAGAAAAGAGCTTAACTAAGAATCCTTTGGACGATTCTAGGCGGAAAGCCACGGGGGAGGCCAAGGCTCTGGTGCATACCTTCTGTGGAATGCCAGTATCTTACAAAGAATCAACACAAGATTGGGAAGACCCGAAGCTCTCCAAGTCGATGAGGACAAAGTGCTAACATAGGTTATCATCTCCGTGTTATATTGTATAATGTATTTTCCTGGAAAAGACATAGGCGAAGGCATTGGATACCCCACAAGACCATCCCAATCAAAGGGAACCTCATCAAGACTTGGCAAGAGAGAGATTGGGAAGAGTAAAATTCTCTCTTGTTCATAAGGTGAAGTACTAGAAATGCTAAGGACATGGCATAGAAGGTATAGAATCAGAACTAGAAGAGCGGGATCGTCCAATAATTTCATGGGCACGACCACTTCCTTAGACTTGTCACTCTTCGAGAGAAGAGTGGGGTCAATCGAATATTGCATCGATACGACCACTTCCTCAACCATTGGTTGAATAGGATGCGAGACGACAAGGTCAAGAGTTGCATCACCCCAAAAAACAAGAGTGTTGTTGGTCGAATATTGCATCAACACGACCATTGGTTGAACAATATGAGAGACAACAAGGTCAAGAGATGCATCACCCCGGAACATAGGAGAGGTTTCGATCAAAGATTTCATCGACACGACCATAGGTTGAATGGGATGTGAGACAAAAAGGTCAAAGGATGCATCAAACCCTAAAGGGAAAGGGGTGTCAGCCAAAGATTGCATCGACATGACTGTTGTATCAACCAAAGAAGGAACAGAGTGTTGTGAAACAATAGATGCCTCAGAACCCAAAGGGCCCTTAGGTGAGCCCCACGCTTTTGGTATCCCAGCAGTAATAGGAAAAAAATGAGTAAGGTGAATTCCTTCACAAATCTTGTAAATGAATTTAGGCTTATGTCTGAGATTTCTAGGTTTCTCAATCATATGAATGCCCCCAGCATGAATTGCAGTGGCTGGTGACATGCTCCCAGCATGACTTGCAGAGGCTAGTAGAAAATCTCAAACATGAATAGCAGAGGTTGGTGATGGATCCCCAACATGACTAGAAGAGGTTGGTGATGGATGTGCAATGTGACTAGAAGTGACCAGACATGTGCCCCCATAATGACTTGCAGCGTCTTGTTTCAGGTCTTCAACATGAATTGCAGAGGTTGTCGACCAATCTCCAACATGACTAGCAAAGTTTGGTGATATAATGCCAATATGACACGCAGTGACTGGACTTGTGCCCCCAACATGACTTGCAGCGGCTGGTTGTAGGTCTTCAACATGACTCGCAGAGGATGTCGACCAATATCCAACATGACTAGCAAAGGTTGGTGATATAATGCCAGTATGACATGCAGTGACAGTACTTGTGGCGGTGTTGAATTGTGGCATTTCTGACCAAGGTCCAAAGGAAGATTGGTTCTAAGAAATTGTAGGCCAGGACGGATCCTGGTTTACACCTTGTCCCTATCTGGAAGGATAGTATCCTCCTCCATACTGATACATAAAGGGTTGTAAGGGCATCGACACTGAGGAAACCGCTTAAGAAGAGAAAGTGACATGACAAGGGTTACTCACGTGAGGATATATGTTGCCCCCAGATGAAGTAACTTCATGAGGAGGGTTGCCCATCCTATAAAAATAATTCCCCCTAGATGAAACACCAGAGGGTAGACGGAGGTCCTCCATGGGGAAAGTGCTCATAGGAACCGACATAGCAGAAGAAGGATAAGTGGATGGAGTGCAACAAGTAGAATGATTTCTTAATTAGGCACTTA
>JASDQU010011190.1:3007-18929 GCA_032191745.1 Picea mariana | reverse complement strand
ATATATATATATATATATATATATATATATATATATATATATATATATATAGGTTTCCAAACCTTAAAACATATTTGGATATACACGAATAGAGCGAATACATATATATAGGTTTCAAAACCTTAATTAGAATCGGATATACACATCAATGAATGAACAGAGTGAACATATATATGCGTAAGTGTATTCCAACCATTAGAAGAGAAACACATAGTCGATTAGGTAACAATGCACGAACAGAGCTATATTCGCATATTTCTATGATTCAAACTGAGCAGAGTCGAAACATGTGTCAGTGCACGAACATAACCATTACATGCACACATAAGTTCACACTTGAAACATAACCGAATATTTAACAATGAACGAACAGTNATATATAGGTTTCAAAACCTTAATTAGAATCGGATATACACATCAATGAATGAACAGAGTGAACATATATATGCGTAAGTGTATTCCAACCATTAGAAGAGAAACACATAGTCGATTAGGTAACAATGCACGAACAAAGCTATATTCGCATATTTCTATGATTCAAACTGAGCAGAGTCGAAACATGTGTCAGTGCACGAACATAACCATTACATGCACACATAAGTTCACACTTGAAACATAACCGAATATTTAACAATGAGCGAACAGTACTAAAATATGATTTTATTTCCATTCTGTAAATTTCAATCAAGGGGTTGAAACATAGGGGAGCGATTCCATTATAGAATAACTAACAAACAAATTGCTTCATATTTTGTTAGAAAGTTTTCCAAGAAAAATCCAATTAGACCGTTTTCGGTAACAAAAGACTACACAGACTATCACCAACAAGATCCAACAATAATGGCCAGTGCGACTAGTAAATTGTTTTGAATACAATGAATCACAGGGGTAATGTACAGAGCGCCATAGATAAGTTTTTCCCAAAATAGTCATCACAGCAGAAACACTATGAACATAATCGGGAGTTCCATACTTATTATTTTTAAGGAGGGATTTGAGAGTCATTTGTATGGAACCCGAGTACCTTTGTCATGTTGAACAAAATCCGTTACCTGTGCCAAGGAGTGAACATACTTGCACTCGGCCATCACCGGAAAGTGTTAGCAAAATATTAAACTTCAAATCATAAAATCGAATAGTTGAGGTCCACAAGAATGCCGAACTACTTAACTTAAAAGCACCACGACCTCCAGTGGTTGTGCCTGGTTTGTAATCGTGACCCTGGCCAGGGAAAGTGATGCCTGGAACTTCTGGTGGGTACCTCATAACAAAACAAAGTCCCACCATTAATACAACGATACCCCTTTTCACGCAAAGCTTTAAACAAAATGGGTTAACAGAGGAAGTAATACTGTGGATTCAAGAAGATCAATATTACATAAACATAACTTTGCACGAATAGATATAAAGAATCTAAGAAACTACATTATATATATAGATACGAACAATCAACTTGCCAGGAAGTATTCCATAAATAATTTACCAGCATGCCATCACTATACTACAAATAGAATGCATCAAACACAAAGGAGGATAGAACAATAGACCCTTGTGTCTCTCTGCGACGAATGGATAAACCCTTTCGGTGCTACACAAGTTTGCCTCCGAAATAGTTTCCATTCTCAGAGTTAAGTAAAAGAGTCTGAAGAAATCCATGGGACACAAACAGAGGGCGCTTGGCCACGGTGGTATAAAGCAAGGACCCTCAGTGTTAACCTCTACCCCGGTCTATACTGGAATGATGGGAGAGATCACATAAACTCTGACTCCTATTACAAAAAGTAAAAATTCTCTTTAACACACTCATGAACCCTGTGTTTCCTTGTTAAAAATTGAGGTTCGATAGTTCCATAGGGTCTTACCAGGTAGACGTCGATTGTTGTTGACTTTACCAATGAAGATCGTAGAGGCAACAACCCTTTCCTGTGCAACAATGCTCAATACAGAACCTCCTCTACGAAAACACAAGAACGAAATGAGACTGCCAAAACCCTAGATGGATGATCACCACCCTTAACCATTCGGATGTACAAGCCATGTTCTAGGGCTTGGACGACACATCAGGATTGGGAAGAACAGGGGACGAGGCGTCGGGACTGAGGCCAATTAAATTTTAGGTCAGAGTCTTAACTTCCCCTGATAGATGCACCTGCCTTCCTTAAATATGGAAGATACATAGTTTAAACAATAGTATAACCATGACTGTCCAGTGTACATGATCAGCCATTACACCTCAACTCTCTAAATTTCTCCTCTTGTTACACCAACAAAACGAGGAGGGTAGTTAGTTAGTTACACAGTGATCTAAGCGGGGTGTGTAGGGAACTGTTCATTATGGCAGAAGACTCTAGTTGTATCGTAACCAAAATGTAACATCAGAGAGAAGTGCATGGTTACCCACCCTTAGTTTCACCTTTAATAACTATAGTCATCCAGGTACGCCCTTAGTCCTAATTTCAACTCAGCAAGGTAAGAGTATAGGTAATTAATGTCAGAGTTATAATATGGTGCGTGCAAGGTCCACCCCATCCCGACTCCCTTAATTAGGAGAGTGGAAATACAATCTTTGTGTATGGGCAAATAAATTTAAGTATCAACATTTATATAGTATGATATAGGGGTTTAGGAAAAGGCCCCTTTTTGTCATTGAAACTTCTCCTTATGCTAAAGCAATATGTTCAAGGGTCACTCCAAGCCAAAGGAGATGTAAGCACCCACCTTATGAAAATTTAAAGGATAATGTCCCTAGATTTTTTTATTTTATTTTTTATGATAAATTTGAGGTTTATTACAACTATTTTGAGCCAGTTGGAATAGGTGTGTGGACACCAATATCCACTTGGATCAATCCCCCCTTGTTAAGAATCAATGGTCTCAATTGCATTGAGTGCTTGGGGGAGAGGGAAAAGTGTTTAATGAATTTGTATCTTAATGAGTTTTTTGCCTTTCTAGAGAAGTTGCGTTGCTTAGCTTGTCACGAACCTGTGGCTGGAAGGGTTGGAACTTTTTAACCAATCTGGCTACATGAGATTCCTGTGTGCAGAAGGAATCTTTACTCTTTATTGCAATCTTTTCGACCTGCTTTTGCTGGATAGAAGGTGCTTGGATTGAGGCTGCAATGGTTGCGGTGTTCTTCTATTCACCTTTTGAACAGACCGTGAAGACGTTGAATTTTTTAGTATGAGATACTACCTTACGACACTATTTACGTGGGACAATAGTCGAAACTAACTCTAGTATCCTGTAAATATGAGCCCCCAAAGTAACAATCACACTACGGGGTCGAGACTCATAAATAGCATGGTGCTTCTACATATAGGGCTGGCCCACAAGAACATCACAGACATCAAACGGGGAAACATCACATAATACCTCATCCTTGAAGGGATGGATTCCATATGACAATCGACATTGTTGGCTGACACAGAGATCTCATCCTTGGAGAAGCCACCTGATGTTGTTGGTTACGGGTGTGGTGTTGTCGACAATCCCAATTGTTTGACGACCTTTGCTGAGATGAGGTTCTTCTGGATTCTACTGTCAACAATAAAATGCAGAAGGGTCCCATTCACCCACATATGTGAATGAAAAAGGTGCCCCCCCTCTTTAGGATCCGTTGTTTCTTCTGGTTGAATTGTTGTGGTCGCAACAATAGTAGTGGGGTCTGCGTCGATGATCTGTCTTCTACCAATATTTTCTAAATCAAATTCTGAATCAAGGTATGACTCCTTGTCTTTGATCTCAACCACCAATGACTGTTTTGAGTGACATTCATTAGTGTTGTGCTAGGGGATTTTTGGAAATCACACTACTTTCTAGTGTCCTTCTTTGTCTTTTTGTTACCCTTCTTTCCCTGTGGCTTGGATTGGTTATCAGAATGTTGTTTGTTAGGGTCGTCGTTATCATGCTTTGGTTGTTGCGGATTTCCAGACCCGAACTCTTGTTTGTTCTTGTGCTTAAATTTTTTCTCGATTTTAACAACATATCGATAAGAAACACCCAGTGATGAGATGTTCAAAGAATCTATTTCAGTTTGGATGTATTTGTGTAGAGCCCCACGGTATTTCAGAACCAAATGCCGCTCAAAATATTTGATACCCAACTTGGTGTGCAAGGTATGCAAGGTATTGGTGAACTCCAACACTGCTTGGCCCCTCTCTTGATGTAGTGTGGTCCATCTCATGTATTGGTCGTCATAGTTACCAATAGGGTAGCATTGTCCCTTGAACACATCCACAAAAAAATACCGAGTGGACTCGACGCCATATATTCCATACTCCTCTGTGTAAATTTACTCCAAGTAATTTTCCCACAAATGTTTGACATGGGGGAGAGCATTAAGGAGTGCGAAGGTGATCTTTTCCCTGTTGGAGAAATTGTGAACAGAGAAATAACCTTCTAGTAGATTTAACCATTTTTCTAGGGCATCCACATTTATCTGTCCTTCAAATACGAAAATATCAAAATTAACTTGTACCTTGAAAGGAAATGTACCTCCAAAGTGGTCACTTGATGAAGATGCACCAATTCTTACGACAATAGTTGAAGGATGTGGGAAAATTTCTCCATCATTTAGTCCCTCTGTCGCGTGAGAGCTTGCTAAAGCAACAAAATAATAGAATCATCTCCTCTATCGTTTTTTATTTTCTTCTGCCATGGAGGGTTTCTTTGGTGTGTGAAAGTGATTTTCCTCTAGAGAGGAAAGCTCGAGACTCAACTTTCTATACTCAAACCTCGTCGGGGACATGCAATAAAAAAAATGACCAAGAGAAACCTGTTATGATACCACTGATTCAGATTATTTTCAGCACGAAATGAGAGAAGAGATATAATAAGTAAATGTATAGAGATATATCATATATCCAATAGTATAATAGAGATTTATCAGAGATATAACCATAAACACAGAGATACATTGATACACAATTTCTATTAATGAGCGGAATGTACAAGACTGTAAAAATATAGAGTGAAAGACTTGCTAAAATGGTGGTAGCTTATCTCTAAGAAGAGATGTGGTGACTACTCACATTTACAAGAAGATTATTACAATGGGGCTCTAAAGTCCTTTTTAACATAAATAAAATCCAAAACCCTAACCCCGGAAGATGAAAAACCAACAATTTGGTGGCCCACATTTTGGGTAGTTTGGTGTATCAACTTCTCGGGGGCGTAACTTTGGCATACGATCTTCGTTTGGGGAGAATGATAGCTCATTGGAAAGGTATTGTCGAGGAGATTCATTTTGGGGACTCAATCATAGACTTTGGAAATATTTAATGTTCTCTATCCTGAAAAAAAATTCATTTAGACCCTCAAAATGGCCCCAAAAGTTTAGGAACCGAAAAACTGTTAAAAATAGTAAGTAGCTAGAAGATTTTTTTGAGCCAGTTGGAATAGGTGGGTGGAAACCTATATCCACTTGGATCACAGTTCCCAACTAATTTGGTAGAATAAATACATGTACTACCATAAAGGCAGGTACATGTTGGATGGAATGACAGTTGGAAGGTGATGTGGAGCCATGTGGCAGGCCAATTGTCAGTCCCATGAAACTGCATCAAGATCTTGGAAATTGTCTAATTTCTAAGGATCAGTTGGGAAGATGGGTGGATGGAGTTATAAGAGTAAAATAAATATGGGATCACTCAAACCCGTAGTAAGAAGTGAAAAATCATCTAAGTCCCAAGATGTCGCGGAGGTGGTGAACACGACGGAGGATCAGGGTTATGTGAAGAAGTGAGGTAGCTCTACATGCCCAGGGACCTACGACAAAATATTGAAAATTGGCTAAGTACCAAGAGTGGATTGGTTGGACGAGGTCACAGATATAAGAGCCAAGAAAGTGTTGTAGACTCGTTTCCTGCTGTGAGGTCTAAGAAAATCACTAAGTATGGAGAATCGATTGGGTGGTCAGAAGGTCACCATGTGTCACAGATAAGATGACCAAAGAGTGAGGGATCTGACGACTCATGATGTATCATAGACCTGCGGAGAAAATAATGGAAAATAATCTAAGTGCAAAGTGAGTGTGGTGGAACCAGAGGGTACAAATTGGATATCACGAAATCCCAAAATGAAGAAGATGTATGACTTAGATTCGTGGTGAATCCATTAAGATAGATCAATGGCAGAGATCTAATCAAGAAATGGTCATAAAATAGCTGAGAATTGCTACTATGTTGCATGTGTTAATGAATATTCCTTCACTTTTTTTCCACCATAACTTTCAGTTCATAACTCAGATTGAGACATGAGTACAACTATTGGAAAGATGTTTCATAGAGGAATGCATTTGAAGAATCATATTTTTGATTTGGGGAATTGTGTCTTTCATAAATTGGGATAAAATATGACATGTATCATTAAGCGACAAAATCTATATTCTATGCATAAATGGTTGCTTGTACATGGTACAAAATTAGAGGTATAACCAGGTAAATTCAAGCTTAGAGTTGAATATCAGAGTAATGGAAACATGGAAGATATTGTAGAGGTTGGTTGTGGAAATAAAGAGCTACAGGATAAGTAATGGATGTTCGAAAACACATGTATTCTAATAGAGGAAGAACACCTTTAGTAACCACTCATGCAACCAGATCAAAGATCAACAGATCGATGTTTTGACGTGGTAAAACCCCTACGGGGAAACATCCACGGCCCCCGCCAATGCGGCCACTTGGAGCATTTTATTAATTGAAAAGAAAAATATTACAGAGAGATTTTACAAGAGAGTTTCTCACAATCAATCATCAACAAATTACTCTCCATGTTCTTTAAATAGAGATCATGGACCAATCGGGTGTTAATCCACTGATCAATGGTCATTAAGATCGAGGAGAATATGAACTGTCAGATCATTCTATGTCAGGAATATATCGTGACCGTCAGATTTCCTAACTACAAATGCATAATAATGAATACTAAATAAACACACTAAGAAACACACTTTTACCTAACGACACATTAGACCAAGTAGATCTTAACTAATGCCTAAGTGTCTAAATATCCTAACATTCCCCCTTAATAACAACTTGGGATGGGATTGAATGATTTACAATAGTGACACAATAGGAGAAGGATGAAGGCATTAGAGCCTATCCCACCTTAATGACAACTTCCTGAACTCCTAACATAGATCGAAGTTTGGAAAAATTCTCTTCTATAAGAGACTTTTTGAAAATGTCTGCAACTTGATCTTCTATAGGGAAAAAGAGCACTTCAATAACTTGATCATGGATGAGATTTCTGATGAAGTGCATGTGTATCTCGGTGTGCTTGTTGTGCTGACGTTGAACTGGGTCTTTGTCAAGCTTGATGACACTTTGATTGTCGCACCAAAGGCTGGTTGGATGTTGATGCTCGAATCCAAAATCTGAAAGGATCTGTCGAAGCCACAAGGCTCCCTAACTTGCATTTACCATTGCTAGGTACTTTGCTTCTGCTGAAGAAAGTGCAATAGCCTATTATTTCTTACAGGCCCAACTGACATGTCCTAAACTAAGGCTGAAAACATAACCTGCAATAGACTTTCGATCATCAGGGTCGTCGACCCAATCTAAATCATTGAAACCAACCAATAAAGGAGTCCCCCCTGAACTGTAATGTACCTTGAACTGAACTATAACACATACATAGAGAAATACCATTTTAGCTACTTTCCAATGGCTTTCATGGGGTGTTTGCATATATCGAGCAACAAGACCAACAACAAAGGAAAGATCAGGATGGGTATGAGTCAAGTATAAGAGGCTACCAACTAGCTGACGGTACATGGTGGCATCAACTTCGGGAGAAGTACATGTGGCAATAAGCTTGACTCTAGATTGGAAGGGAGAAGGGGTTGTTATACAATCGCCCATGTGAAATTGACGAAGAAGGTCGCAAGCATACTTATACTGGGAAAGAAAAAATCGTTCATTTGTTTGCAAAACTTGGAGGCGAAGGAAATAGTGTAAAAAACCTAAGTCTGTCATTTCAAATTTTTTCTTAAGGCTGGTTTTCACATGGTTTAAAATTTTTGAGTCACTACCAATAAGGATATAGTCATAAACATAAAGGATAAGGATTATGAGATGTCTTCCTACTTTTTTGGTATAGACATTAGGATTAGAATGGCATCTAGAGAATCCAATGTCAATAAGAAAGTTTTCCATTTTTGCATACCAAGATCGAGAAGCTTTCTTAAGACCATCAATAGATTTCTTAAGGTGACAAACAAGGCTAGAGTCATTCTGGACATAGTCAGGAGGTTGTTCCATGTAGATTTCTTCTTGAAAATATCTATGCAAGACATCCATTTGATGGACCTCCCATTTATGTGAGGATGCAAGGGCAAGAACAAGGCGGATGGAATTCATTTTGGTTACAGGGGAAAAGGTTTCATTATAGTCAATTCATTCAACTTGGGAAAATCCTTTGGCAACTAACCGATATTTGTGTCTTTCAACACTTCCATATGATGCATACTTAGTTCTGTAGACCCATTTACATATGATAAGTTTTCTTCCATTTGGAAGAGGTACAAGATCTCAATTATTGTTTTCCATTAAAGAACGATACTCTTCATTCATTGCTATATCCAAATATGGATGACCTGAAGCTTCTGGAAATGTCTCTGGATCATGATTCTTGAAAACTTGAGCCAAAAGAGAAGAGGCTTGTTGGAACTGTGAACATGTTCAACGTTGATATGAAGGATCACCGACAAGACCACCAATTCCTTCTTGTGTTGAATGGACCCATCTAGGAAGCGATGGAACTGGTGTTGGTTCAGGTTCAAAGGACCCATCTGGAGGAAGGTGAGAAGGCGGATGTGAATTTTCATCCTCACTTTCATCATCTGAAGAAGAAACCATAATAAGAACAAAAGAAGGCACAAACATTGAAGATGGCTCATAGGCTGAAGAAGGCACAATTGTCGAATTAGGCTCGTCGGACAAGAGATTTTCATCAAATTTAACATCTCTTCTAATAATAATTTCATTACAATGTGGTTGAAGAAGTCTATAGACGTCTTTAGAATAACCAATAAATATACACTTCTCACTTTTAGGCTACAATGCTTTCCTTTTCTTATCAGGAATGTGAGCCCATGCTATACTGCCAAATACATGGAAGTGACTTACATCTAGTTTAATTTTAGTCCAAGCTTCTTCTGGTGTTATATTTTTAAGAGCCTTGGTGGGAGTGCGATTTACTATGTAATTGGCCCAGTTGATTGCTTCTGCCCAATACTTTAGGCTTAATCCCTTAGAATGGATCATACAATTGACCATTTATTTTAATGTGTGGTTCTTTCTCTCAGCAACAACATTTTGTTGTGGTGTATATGGAACAGTGTGTTGCATTTGGATGCCCTGTGTAGTGCAGTAACTTGTTAAATTATTGTTCACATATTTGCCTCCATTATCTGTTCTTAACTTTTGAATTTGATGTCCAGATTTCTTTTCTACAAAGGCCTTGTAGGCCAAAAACTTGTCAAAAACTTTTCTCTTAAGTTTTAAGAAGTAAACCCAAGTATGTCTGGAAAAATCATCAATGAAAGTTAATAAATGCTTGCACCCAGAAAAAGAAGGAGAAGAAAGTGGACCATACAAATCACTGTGAACAAGTTGCAAAGGGCCTGAGGTGTGCCAAGAGGCATGCTTGTGAAAATTGTCCCAATGATGTTTGCCAAGAACACAACCTGCACAGACACCATCTCTGCATGAAACAGGAAGAAGACCAGTCACCATATATTGATTGCATAGTTGCTGCAATGAGTGCTCATGCCAAATTTTGCTCAAGTCATCGATATGAGCAACAAAAAATGATGAAAAAGATGATGACCCAAAGTTGTCAAACTTGTACAACCTGGTAATATCATCAGCAATTCCATTTGCAAGAACATGCTTAGGATATTTTAGATCATTGATTACAACTTGGTGAGGTGAAAACTCTACAGTTTTACCTTCACCTGAGTGAGTTATTTGATATACTAATAGAAGGTTACAAGAAAGACTTGGAACACATAATACATCATTGAAATGACCATTATCTACTTGAATTGTTCTAGATCCTACAACACTAAGAGATCTATCATCACCAACAAACATTTTCTTGGTGTTACATTCATTTAGAGAAGAAAATATATATTTATCCTTAGCCATATGATAAGATGCTCCAGAATCAACAAACCACTCATCAAGAGAAGAAGTAGAAGCCATATTGAAGGAGAGACCAGAAGCAGAAAGTGCATGTCCATGAGAAGAAGGAGAAGTAGTAGAATCAATATTGATGTTGTGCTTCTTCATCGTTGCTTCTAAAACTGCCATCTTCTTGAAACATTTGGACTCATCATGACCATCTTTATCACAAAAGTTGCAATGTCTGTCAATCTTATTTTTATATTTTTCTCCTTTGGCACCATTAGGAGCTGAAGCTATCTAAGTGGGTTTGGGACCCTTATGTTGCTTCTTGTTGTATCGGGTATGTTACTTCTTAGGATACTTGGGTTTATCTTTCTGTTGGGCAATTAAGACTTTGTTGGAGGTGCTTGCAGTGTTGATCACTCCAAGTTGTACAAGATTATCTTCCTCTCTAATCAAAGCAACATAAAAGGACTCAAGAGTGGGTTTTTGATAAGCTTTCCCTAGAGTGTCTCTCGTGGCATAAAAGGTAGATACAAACACAAAATATGCACTACCTAGCTTAGAAAGAATAATATAGATGCAATGCTCTTCCTCCATTTTTATCTCACTTTCTTCACATAAAATTATGAGCGTTTTAATCTTAGATAGATAGTCTCCAAGGCAAGAAAAATAATTTGGACTTAAGGTTAGTATTTGAATTTCTAACTGTTGTGCTCGAATAATATTGAGTTTACCAAACACATATTCAATCTTTTCCCAAGCTTCATCGGGGTCATCAATTTCTTTAAGGTGGAACCTTAAATCAGGTTAGATGGACATTCTGATTAGTCCACGTGCTTCGTCACTCCTATTATCCCATTTGACTTTCTTATCAACATTAGTGGGTTCTTTTTCCTTTCCCAAGGTAATCTGGTACAAACCTTTACTTCTTAATATATTCTTCATATGAGATTTCCATTGGAAGTAGTTGATGCTTGTAAGAAAAATATTACTAGAAGAATCCATATTAAATATGTAGTTAATATGGATTTAAAAACTGAAACTGATGATATAGATGGAAAAATCTCGAAAAATTGTGCAGTTTTAAAAAAAACGACACTAAAAACAGACTTTGGATGTGAAAATTATGCCATTTAAAAAAAAAGGAATAAACGGTAACCAAAGGACCACGTGGTGGTGTAAGTTTCTTTATGAAGTGACCCACTTTTATAAAGAGAAGCAGGGGTCACTTTTACAATGAAGTTACTTTATAAAAGAAAAGTTGCATGCAAAATAAATAACTCTAAAATAAAATATTAAAGCTACTTATAGTGATTCACTTTTATACTTGAAGTGAAATACACTTTACAATTTGAGAATGAATTTTTTCAGAAAAAATAACAAAAAGAGAGACTTGAACTCAAGACCTCTTACTTAATAAGGAAAATTTTAACCAAATGGTCTAGCAAAACATATTGTATTGTTTAGCAAGAGGATTGGGGGTTGTTGTTGTTTTTGTTGAAGATGACTTTGGAGAACGTGTTAAAAAAAACTCTTTTCACATAAGAAAAGAAATTTTGCTTCTTGATGACAACAAGGGTTAGATCTCGATTAACTTACCTGGAAGATGCACCTTTTCCTATTTGTTTCTGATTTTTCGAGATCGCACAAGGCGTAGGGAAAAGAGCATACGTAGATTTAAAAGAGTAGCAACCCAAAAACAAATAATATAAAAATGAAATAAAACCAAAATAATACTCTCCCAAAATTTAAAAATGCATATTTAGGCTTTATACCTCCAGATCTGACTGAAATGGCTATATCTTGGGCAAACATAAACTTTTTCGAGTAAAATGAAGAAGTGTTCCTAACTTAAACAAGTGCTCCAGATGCAATGGAACAATCCTCTCAACCCAAAAATGTACAAAAATGACATAAAATGGAGATGAGGAAACTCGACTTCACAATCTCGATCTATAACAAGAGAGGGTCTACAAACAGGCTCGGATACCATGTTCGACAACACAGATATTCCAATAGAGGACGAACACCTTCAGTAACCACTCACACAACCAGATCAAATATCAACACACCAATGTTTTGATGTGGTAAAACCCCTACAGGGAAACATCCACGGCCCTAGCCAAGGTGACCACTTGGAGAAGTTTATTAATGCAAAAAAAAAACATTACAGAGAGATTTTACAAGAGAGTTTCTCACAATAGATCATCAACAAATGACCCTTCATGCTCTTTAAATAGAGATCATGGACCAATCGGGTGTTAAGCCACTGATCAATGATTGTTAAGATTGAGGAGAATATGAACCATCAGATCACTCTATGTCGAGAACATATTGTGACCGTCAGATTTCCTAACTACAAATGCATACTAAAGAAACACACATTTACCTAACGACACATTAGACCAAGTATATCTTAAATAACTCCTAAGTGTCTAAATATCCTAACAATGGGTGTCAAAGTTTGGAGAAACTCTCCCAGATGATAGAAGTGACAAATGAAGGTGTTTTTGTGTAAGTAAGAGTATATATGATCATTACAGTGCCTATGCAGAAGCACAGAGTCACATTTCTTGAAGTATAGTGGCTTGACAAAGCAAAAATGGGTTGAGATTATTAGCATGGTATCATTAATACACACTGGAGCACTCTAGGGTAGAGTGTTGTGTGAAATTATTTCTTACAAGAGATTAAGATTCCACAATGGGTATTGTGTGGGTTTTTTCTAGATTAATCCCAGGGTCCATTGGACATGGAAAGAGGTCAAGTCTGTGCAATTGGATGAAGCATCACATAATTGAAAAGGAAAGTGCATGACAAGTGATGCAAGGTTGACTAAGGCCTAAAGAAGAGCATAGGAATATCAATATTAAGCTGCTATAGAGTCTGAATGGCTTGCAGAGGAATTAAATAGATGTTTTCACATAAGATACGAACGCAACAAGAGAGGAATGTCATTGCATGCATAGCAAGTTAAGAAGGAATCCATATCCTTGAAGGTAGAAAGATAGTGAAGGTTAAAAAGATTTCTTCAAGAGAAGGACAAAGGATATCATGAGATGAATTGTGACTTATGATTGGATCAATCTTCTCTATGTGAAAGCATGGGAATGCAGGAAAAATGAATTGTTAGATATGACTAGCAACTCTTGTCTAAAAGTACAAAAAGAAAGAAGTTGCCTATATTATCAGAGTGTGCAACAAAAGCAAGGTAGAGGTGAAAATGGAGGAGTGTAGCATTCTATTCGAGCTAGAGTTCTCTTGAGTGGCCAAGTTATGCTTCATAGTGAATCACTCAATGAAGTGAAGAAAGATATTTAAAATTGAGCAAATCCATGGATGACAAAGAGCATTAGAAAAATAAAGTTAAAGAAGATTTCAAAATATTGAAATATCAATCAATGATAATGGTAATTCAAGACTGGTTTGATCAATAAAATGGGGAATGTAAATATTCGGCTAAATTAGTGCATGTTACAACACTATGATTATTGATAATTATAGCCAAAATGTGTTGTCACAAGATTCTTTGCATGAAGAAAGAAATTGTGGGATGGAAGCACTAGTGGATCTAGTGGCTGGAAATGCGGTATGACCAAGCGGGGGCTTGGATGGAAGGTGTAGAATAAGGGCCAATGGTGCACATTCGAGCGGAATGGCAATGCATAGGGAAACAAGGCTCTATAAAAATTCAAGGGCAGTCATCTACAACCATAAAAACAAACAATTAATTAAATCTGAACTAGTTATGAATTGGAGTGCATGATAGAATCAATGCATGATGCATACAATAAAGATAGAACGCATGTGTATGAAATAGGCATGGAATACCAAATTCTTGGTGCATATTGATGTGTGTTTGTGCACGTGGACATGCCTGAACATGTTGGTGTCACGAGTTTAGACTAAAAGTAGTCTGTTGATATACATATCTATAAAACAATGATGCTATGATATTTGAATAAAACTAATGATGGTTTATGTATCCAGGGAACATCATTATAACATGATGATATTTTTCTTTTGGTATCCATCCATGCGAATAAAAACGAGGATGGTGGGAATATTGATCAAAAGGTTGGTAAAGGGAGCCTGCGAGCTTCTACAAAGTACTAGTTTATTAGGTAGCATCTAGTAAATTAATGACAACCATGCAGGTATGCATTTGGGGTTGTTATGACATATCAATTTTGAAGGGAATTGAGGTAAGAATTCCCTCATTCTAATATCAATATGTGAATTGATGTAAATAAAGGAGGCCTTGAATATGCAAATATTAATTGTTGCTTGAATGCATTCATGGGAAATTTAATTGCATATTGTGTTATGTTAGTCATGAGATCATAACCAAGACAAGACATGAGACATACTCCTATGGTATCAATGAATGGCATGGGTATATGGTATTTCAGAGTCAATTCAAGGATGTGTTGGGTAAATGTGGCCTTGAGCATTGGCACATTGGTAATGTTTGACTACATTATGAAAATTTTTGGTGTTGAAATGCATATGTTGCAGTGAATGATGGTTTCATTCCAGATAGTGTGATTAGTGGTTGAATTCCATTTTAATATGAATAATGGATGGAAAGGATTGAATTGCTTGTAAATTACAATTCTAAAATCATTTCATGAATTGCTAAGAAACATGCATGAGTTCTAACAATCTTGTTTGGCTGTAAGAAAGTTGAAAAATTACGAAAAGATTGGTCTTGGATATGGCATCAATGTAAGTCCATAAAGAAGGCCGATATATACAACTACAAGAGCCAAACATAATGCACAGAAAACTCATGCATGGAAAATTTATTTACATGCATAGAACAAATTTGAGAAATTAATGACTGAAAATTGTTATGAAATGCTAACAATTTGTTTGACTAAATTAAATGAGAAAAATTGCAGGAAAAATGGACTTGGATATGTCAGTGGTGTAATCCCATAATGAAGACAGACGCATGTTGTTACAAACAACCAAACATCTTGAGAAGAAAACTTATGATTGGGAAACTTAGCTCCCTATATGTAAAACATACTTGGAAATTAGTATGTAAAATTGCTATGATGATATCTCATGATAACTGTATGTGTGTGATACAAAGGAGATGATGGGTATTAAAGCTAGAAATCTTGGAAAGGAGGCTACTTCTATGAAACTAGAACCCTATGATTACCATGAATTACGATTTCTAGTAAACAATTTGGTAACGATTTGGCGCTCCCCTTATGCACGAATGCCTTGACAAATTATGGATCATCCAAGGGACTGTGTAGTACTAAAGGGGATGCCTGAGCCTGGAAGGTGATACTGGCAAGGGGGATGGAACTCAATACTGTATATGACATGGTGGTTGGAATCGTAACGACGTGTCAAGAAAAAAATAGTGAGCTAAATTTTTGTTGTGGTTGCTCGTGAAGTGGAGCAACAACCATATGAATGAGGGATTGTAGTCGATGAGTTAATTATAGTGAAGGATGGGTCGATTGTTGTTCAAGTGTGTTTTAAGTTTCCCTTGTTCCTTATTGCTTGTTGTGCCTGAATAATGTCCTTGCCTATTTTTTTTGTGGGACTAAGTGCTTTGGTGTGTGTATTCAATCTTCGCTATGTATGGTTAAGTTTCTAGTGCTATGTTTGATTTTTATGGGTTGTCACATGAGATTGTATATCATGATTGTGTATTTTCTTTCTGTTGGACAACTGAGAGGGGGGGGGGTGAATCAGTTATTTCCGTGTTTAAACAATTATGGTTCTTTTAAACTCTTTGTAGAGACACTGAATGATAATCACAA
>JASDQU010011189.1:333550-343721 GCA_032191745.1 Picea mariana | reverse complement strand
ACATTTAGGGTTTACCAAAACCTATGACAGGGTCAAACGTTCAGATATTTGCACCTTTGTGGAAGAATGTGATGTTTGTCAACGCAACAAGGGAGAAATAGTGAAAGCACCTGGAACGCTACAACTGCTTATGATTCCACATGCTATCTGGAGTGATATTTCTATGAATTTCATTATTGGCTTACCTAAATCAAGCAAAGTAAGTCATCATGGTGGTAGTTGATCGTCTTTCCAAACCAAAACCACTTGCTCTCTTAAGTTTGTTGTTTCATTGCCAGACTTCCATAATGTAAAGCCTTGAAATAAAACTCTAGGCATTTAGTAATCCAGAATTTTGCACCAGCAGCTCCTCCTTTCCTTTTCCGTTCAGCTAATTCTTCTTGATAAATTTCCCATTCTCTCTTTCCCCACAACCAATTTAAGGCACCAAGGTTCTTATAACAAGAAGCTTTGTCGTTTGATGTTATGCTGACACCGAGAGATTCTTCATATAATCCCTGAGCTTTCTAGAGATTGTGTCATACCAGAGAAGGCCCAAGATTTCCATTTGATACTTTGATGTATAGCATGTTTCCTTTTTGTCTTAGATGCTCGCACGATGATCGGGATCCATTGTTGCCTGAATTCAAAGGTTTCATTTTCTCTCAAACAACTGGAAATTATACTCTCCTCTGACTATCTTAAAACTTGATTACATTGAGATCAATCAAAGGTTTCATTTTCTCTCAAACAACTGGAAATTATACTCTCCTCTGACTATCTCAAAACTTGATTACATTGAGCTCAATTAGGTCGAACCCTAATTTGTGAAGTTGAAYGCAGAGYCTGCAACGATGTCCAGAATCTTAATGATAMAGCCGAGGTTTTGTTACTCCCCTCCGATCAGAATAAATAAGAGGGAAGAACATTTCGAGCACTAAATTTGACAAAGACCGTAGACGTTTTTCTTAATGTGAGAGATTGAAGTTAATGATGAGCATTAAAAGGGTTTCACGAGAAAGATTTACAAAATCTTCAAAATAAAACAAAATTGCCCCCGAATACAGAATACATGCGTAGAAGAACACCCAGATAATCAAAGTTCAACCTAACAATATGATAGAAAGGCCAAGATAATGTTTGGCCATAAGAGAGAGGGCCTCATGATGTGTAATCAAAGTTTAATCAATAATATGATAGAAACAAATCACAATATATCAACAAAATTTTAATTTTGACGGCGAAGATAATGTTTTGGTCATAGGAGAGAGAGGGCCTAATGATGTCCAATCAAACTTCAATCTAACAATATGATAGAATTAAATCACAATATCTCACAAAATTTACCATCCCTCACAAATTGCCAGGCTAACAATATGACAATTAAATCACAATATCTCACAAAATTTACCATCCCTCACAAATTGCCATACATTTAAATGCTTGGCTAACAGGGAATAATGATGTGTCATCAAAGTTCAATCAAAAGAGATTGCAACACTACTAATGTGAAACAATTTAACTAATCACAATATACTATAAAATTGGAACAAATCAACTAATCACAATGTACTATAAAATTGGGGGCACCTTTAATTTTGATCACAAATTCATATTATACTAATAAAATTGCCGCTGACTTTAATTCTGATTATTATAAATAATGTTTGACAAGAGGAGAGGAGTATTGATGTGTGAGCTATTATTTTTGGTAATCATTATTCAAATTTAGTAATACAATTATTGGTGAAATTGTAGTTTTTCATTGCTTAAATTGCATTTTTGAATGTATAAATGAATTCAGCACTATAAAAAAAGCCTTTAAACACTAGGAATTCAGATTTGAAATCTACAATTCCAACAATTTTTAAAGAGATTTCACCCAAAACCAACCAAAAAATATAATAAAAAATTATCTAAACCATAAAACTTTTAGACTACCTCATTGTAAAATAAAAATATGCCACTCAATTTTAATAGAACAATAACTACAAGTTCCACTTTTTATTTTAAAAAATTTATTTAAAAAAAAAAAAATTAATAATCAATTTTAATTAATAATTCACTAAAAAAAATCTAATAAATCTAAACAAATTAATAATAAAATTATTATAATAATATATAACTTTTGTAATTTAAATAACTTAAATTATTATTATAATACAAATTTAAATCATTATTATAATAATTTACATCCTCTATAAAATATATCTAGAATATATGTTGATTTCCTTTCCTTAACACTCGACACTGAATACGTATCTAACAACATGCCATGAACAACTTTTAGCTTGCACTTTATGTTAGGGTTGAGCATACCCTCACGTGCCTTTATCACGTGTACAACCTCTCAACTCATGGCATTTCCTTTGTAGCTTGAGCATACCTTCACATGCCTTTATCACATGTGCAACCTATCAACTCATGGCATTTCCATTGTTACATATGGATAACATTTTAGTTTTATAATTTGCCTTTCTTCATATTCGAGTTAACTATAAATTTTGCATTTGATTTTTTAATTATTTTATATATTACCTTTATCACTTGTGCAACTTACCAACTCATGGCATTTCCATTCTTACATATGGATAACATTTTAGTTTTATAATTTGTATTTATTTATATTCTGATGGAGTTAATTATAAATTTTGTATTTGATTTCTTAATTATTTTATATATATTGATAACTTAGAAGTTTTTAATCTCTTAATTATTGTTAATATTTTTTTATTCACGGTAAATATACATATAAATATATTGTGCCTTTGTCACATAATCATTATAAAACATCATAACGAATGTATGAGAGATTGTATTACATACTTGATAAAGTACAATATATTTAACATGACATAAATGAAAGAATTGTCCATAAATATTAAAATGTTTTGAACAATATATTTAACATGACATAAATGAAAGAATTGTCCATAAATATTAAAATGTTTTGAACAATAGTGTTAATTATAAAACATCATGACAAATGTATGAGAGATTGTATTACATACTTGATAAAGTACAATATATTTAACATGACATAAATGAAAGAATTGTCCATAAATATTAAAATGTTTTGAACAATGACATAAATGAAAGAATTGTCCATAAATATTAAAATGTTTTGAACAATAGTGTTAATTGGATAAGAAGATAAAAAAGAAAAAAATTGTTGATGTTAAAAATTATTATTTTAAAATTTTAAAGAGGTGAATTATAGTGTAAGTATGATTTTTTTTAAATATATATTATGATTTTTTTAATTGTTTTAATTTTAAAGTAATAAATTGAATAAGTTAGAATCATATAACATTAAAAGTATATGTTATTATATAAGTTAAAATTAGTGAAATGGAGTCAACTCAAGTGTGTTATATTATTGATATTGTTGGACCTCACTAAGGATCAAATTCACTCACTTCTCTTACACCCTTTTCCTTCCACTATTACATTACCTTTAATCATATTTAAGAAAATAGAACTTTAATATATGTAGGAATCAACCATATGTTCTTCTCCATAATAATAATAATAACAATTTAAAAGATTAAATTTTATTTTTCAAATTTTAAATTTAATTTATTTAATTTAAATATTAATTAAATTATTAGTTATTGTCATTATCAACATATGATATAAATTTCGTCTAAATCAGGTGGTTTAAAATTTAAATGATTTCTCAAAATCTTGGAGGGAGGAGCATTGTCTTTGTATGCAAGTCTAGACACTTCCGTGGGAAAGCATGGGAGATCTATCGACAAAATATGGCAATGAATGGGAGAGTACAGGAAACTCATGGAAATATGAGGAGATTGATGGTTTTGAGCGATCAATGTGAATAAGGAGGCATGGATGATAACACGACATTAGCATTTGGCACGGGATGAAAGTGATTAAGCATAAGGACTCGAAGAAGATGATGACACCAAGTGGTTCGAGGCATCATAACAGCCAAAGTCTCAATTGGGTCACATCATATGCAACCTTCTTAAATTATCATTCGCAGGAGAGGTGCCATCATTGGAAAAATGGGATATTTGTTTCTTTTGCATCTTTGGCTTCACTCTTCTCTCACGGGTTTTGGGTTCATATTGGAGATGGTTTAGTTTGGTTCTTTGTTGATGTTTTAACTGCATTCCAGGTCTTTTCTCCTCTGTTAAAGGTTGGGAGCCTTTTCCACTACAGGGGATCTAAAAGCATAAGGACCTCTTGTATTCTCAGGGGTTGGTTGGTGGGTCTGGAAGAGTGGAGGCTCACTCAGTTTTTTATCTATGTCATGTTTTCTCATAGCCCTATTTCAATCATGTGGTTCATTGAAACTAATAGTGGCTTTGTGGTGGTCATGGGTCGTGTTTGGTGTTTATAGGATGTGGTCAACTTCAGATTCAAGGAGGAACAGATCACTAACAATGTAAATTTGGACTTAGGAAGCTAAGATGGAGGACTTATCCGAGCCAAATATTCTTGAACCCAGTTGACGAGTGTCACAAAGGTGAGGCAAGACCAAGATTTTGGAAGGAAGCACAACATGTTGTCTCTTCTTAATCCAGAAAACCCTCCTTTATTCCCTGCCCTAAACCCCCCACTCCCACCCCTGCTTCCACTCCACTAAAGATCCAGAAATTGACCCGGGAACAAATGGCGGAATGCCAACTCAAGGGCCTTTGTTATAATTGTGATGACAATTATTTTATGGGGCACAAGTGTAAGGAACAAAATCTGTTTATGGCCTTCTCTGAGGATGATTTTGAAGACGAGGTTGACCCCCTNCCCCCCCAATGGTTGATTCACCCAAGCTAATTGATCTTACTCCACCCTCTAATCCCCCAGAAGTCGAACCGGTCATTTCACTGAATGCTCTAATTGTATTCTTTGCTCCCCAAACGCTCAAGCTAATTGGCTACATTAAGCATCGAAACATCCCATCCTCATTGACAGTGGTAGCACCCATAATTTTATTCATCGTCGTATTTCCTAAGAAACTAATTTCTATATCCGTGGAGTCAACAAATTTTAGATCATGATTGTCAATGTAGGTTCCATGAAATGTTGGGGGCATTGTGAAAATGTGTGTCTTCAAATTGGTCAGTGCCACATGAAATCTCATATGTTTGCTATCGACGTGGGTGGTTGTGACATTGTGCTTGGTGAAGAATGGTTAAGGACTCTTGGCCCCATCCTCATGGATTTTATGTAATTAACCATGCAATTCAACCAAGAGGGCCAACATTATAAGTTCCAAGGAATCATTGTCGGCTCCCGTGAGATCATCAATTCCCATCACATGGAAAATCTCCTAAAAAAAGGTCATTTCAACATTATTGAACAACTCCATTCCATTCAAGCCACTGACACATCCTTTGTGCATCTTGACCTCCAATCCATTATCTCCAAACATGAAGTTGTTTTTTCCACTCCCCAGGGACTTCCCCCTTCTCATGGTGTTCATGATCATTCCATTTCACTCACCCCCAGTATCCTTCCTCCCAATGTTCGACCTTATCATCATCCCTTTGCCCAAAAAAATGAAATTGAAAAATTTGTTCAATAATTGCTAGCCCGCGGGTGTTATTCATCCTAGTACCAGCCCATATTCTTCTCCTTTGGTCATGGTACTAAAGAAAGAAGGCTCTTGGAACATGTATATTTATTTTTGTGCCCTCAACAAACTCACCATCATAGACAAATTTCTCATTGTTTTCATTGATGATCTCTTGGATGAATTAAGTGGTACCCAGTACTTGACCTTTGTTATGGATACCACCAGATACGTATGAAAGAGGTAGACATTCTAAAGACTATATTTCAAACTCATAAGGGCCACTATGAGTTCTTGGTCATGCCCTTTGTCTTGTGTAATGCTCCCTCACTTTCCAAACTCCCATGAATCATGTCTTCCATCCTTTTCTCTATCATTTTTTCTTAGTTCTCTTTGATGATATTCTTATCTATAGTAAAACATGGACATCCCATCTTGTTCAAGTGGATCAAGTTCTTCATATACTCTCTCAACACCAACGTTTCCTCAAACAATCTAAATGTTCCTTCGTAGCTTCGAAAGTGGAGTACTTGGGTCATATTGTTAGCAAGGATGGTTTCAGGGTGGATCCTAAGAAAATTGAAGCTATGCAGGATTGGCCTCACCTAAAAAATGTCAAGAGATTGTGTGGTTTTCTAGGTTTAACAGGATATTATCACAAGTTTGTTAAGAATTATGGAAAAATAACAACACCTCTCACTGCTCTCCTTAAAAAAATTATTTCACCTAGACTCCCACAACTAATCAATCCTTCCAAGCCTTGAAAGAAGATATGTGCACCAATCATATCCTATCCCTTCCAGACTTCACAAAGACCTTTGTCCTGGAATGTGATGCCTCGGGGAAAGGCTTTGGCGTAGTCCTCATGTAAGATGGTCGACCTTTGGCCTTCACTGGCAAACAACTTTCAGAGTGACATTTGGGAAAATCTATCTATGAAAAGGAAATGTTGCCTATTTTGCATGTCGATGATCTCTGGCAATTTATATTTTGGGGAAATGCTTCCAAATTAATACAGATCATCAAATCCTCAAGTAATTTCCGGAGAAACTCCTTTCATCCCTGGAACAACAAAAATGGGTGACCAAGCTCTTTGGATATGATTATGAGATTATTTATAGCAAAGGAAAAGACAATGTGCTTATTGACACTCTTTCAAGGAAATATGAAAACGAAGGGTCCATCTTTTCCCTCTCCTTAATTGTACTAGAGTGGCTCCAACATATTCACCAAGAATGGTTGCAAGATCTCAAAATTTTGCATCTGATCAAACAATTGCAAGACAATTCTCCATTTTCTCCCGGGTACTCTTGGCACAGTGACGAGCTTCGATAAAAAGGACATATCTATTCAAGGAAATAGATGCAACTTAAATCCATGGTGATTTCTGAGCTTCATGCTACACCTACCGCGGGGCATTCAGGATTTACCAAAACCTATGACAGGGTCAAACGTTCTTTTTTTTCTAGGATGGTATGAAGCAAGAATTCTACGCCTTTGTGGCGGATTGTGATGTTTGTCAATGCAAAAAGGAAGAAATACTCAAAGAACATGGCACACTACAACCTCTTTTGATTCCCACTGCTATTTGGTGGGATATTTCTATGGATTTCATTGTTGGCTTACCTAAAACAAGCAACAAGTTAGTCATCATGGTGGTAGTTGATCGTCTTTTCAAATATGCTCATTTCTATGCTCTTAAACACTCATGCATCGCCTAGATACTGGCTCAACTTTTCATGTATCATATCTTCAAGATTCATGGCATGCCTCATTCTATTGTCTTTGACCAAGATCCCACTTTCACGGGCAATTTTTGGCAAGAATTGTTCAGGCTACAGGGAGCCCAACTGCATCTCATCACAACCTATCATCCCTAGACAGATGGACAAACTGAAGTTGTCAACAGATGGACAAACTGAAGTAGGAGGCATGAAAAGTATTGTCTTGAGAATTATTGTAATAGAGCTTTGTTATGTTGGAGGTTTCCCCCTCGAAGAGGAAAGTGAACATTGTTTCGTATCAATAAAGGTATTATTTTGGTGGTGTGGTTCCACATAATTTGTTGTTATTCTCTACAATATTTATATTTCTTGTTGTTATTCCATTGTTATTCTCTACAATATTTATCTTTTCTACTATTATAATAGATCTGGTAGCTAACATTCAAGTCAGGATAGGTGATCTGGGATGACGTTATTTTTACCTGGTTGTAGTACTATGTCAAAGTCGAATTCCTAAAACAGTAGTAGCCATCGACATATTTTTCCTTGGTGGACCAGCTTGTTTACTAGATATTTAAGAACTTGATGGTCTGTGAAGAACGTGAATGGATTTTTTAATAAATAATGCCAAAAAATTTTAAGGGAAAAGATCATGGTCAATGGCTCCCTTTTTGTTGTTGAATAATTTTTTTCTGCTTTATTCAGTTTTTTATTGGCGTATGTGTTGGGGTGATCAATCATGTCATCGTATGGTTGTACTAGGACTAAGACTACAAAAACATTGGATGCATCGATGTGGACATGGAATTTTTGAGAGAAGTCTTGAAATCATAATATTGGCGCTTCTACAAAGTTTCTTTTTAGTAGCTCAAAGGATTTATTACATTCCTAACTTCGTTGAAATTCAACTTCTTTTTTTAACAAATTGTCGATTGGAAATGTAATATCGAAGTAGTGATGAATGAATTTTTTATAATACCCAGTATGCCAACGAAATATTTTGATTTGTTTTTTATTCACTAGTGGCTTCAAGACGAGGATTGTTTTGATTTTCGCCATATCGACTTTGAATCCATCTTTCCACATGATATGCTTGAGTAAGATGCCAATTGGCATGGAGAATATGCATTTGTTGATATTTAAGGACAGTTGAATCTATCGAAATATTTCTAATATCATATGGAACCACTAGATGTGGTCTTTCAATAGGCTATAGATTGTCTAGTTATCAAAATAGGCATCCATTGTTTTATAGATGTACTCCTGAAAAGATTTTATCACTATCCTAGAAAATATTGTTGGAGCATTTTTTAGTCCAAAAGGAATCACTTTGTATGTGAATGATTTGAACTCAAATATGAAGGCCATTTTTTTATTGATCCTCCTTCGCAATTGGTACTTGGTTATATCCGGAATAGTTGTTTGTGAAAGAGTAGCATTCATGCCTGGCGACTTCATTGATAATTTCATCTGCGAACGACGTCGAAAATGGATTGATAATGATTGACTTATTTAATCCTCTGAAATCCACATATATTCTTAATTTTTTTGGCTTGTTCTTTTTGGGTTGCACAACCATTGGACTCGCCCATTATGACTTGTTGATAGGGTAAATAATGCTAGCAGCTAACATTGCCTCTATCTCTTTTTGAACAATGGGTTTGTACTTATGGGCTAAGTTATATGGTCATTTATTGATAAGCATAGCTCCGGGGATGAGGTTGATTTTCATGTGCCCCATATATTGTACTAGTCCTTTTAAGTCTTTGTAAACATGGGTGAAAACATATTGGTATTCACACAGTGGGTCAACAATTTCTGTGGTTTTTTAATACGACTAGTAGTCGGCTATTCTTTCCATTTTTGGTCAACCATCTATTGAAATGTCGAATTTATTTATTTATTTATTTCTACATCCATCCATTTTGGTGCCTTGGATTCATCTAGTTTCTATTCACCTTCTACAACCTTGTTATAACTTGGGGTAAAGTCGAGTTTTTCTACGTCTTCTTTATATTCCTTGGATACTGAATATATTATCTTTACGTAATTGATTACTCAAGGGTGACTTTTTTTCCATTGAAATCTTTGTCTTGGAAAACTTATGTTTTCCATGTCTATGCGATGAGCGCTTACATTGTCTTGATTCTGAGTTGACACAAAGTTGCAATTCGATGTCGAACCTATGTCGATTTTTTCCTTGCCTCTCTTTAGCATTTCATCAGGATTTGGCTTCTCGAGAAAGTCTTTTATTTCTTGTGTTTCCTCTTGCAAGTGTGCCTCTTATGGGACGAATTTGAAGTCTCTTATAAAAATTTCTTTCATTCCATTCAAGTTAAATCTATGGCCACATTCCTCTTTAATTTTGTACCACTTGTGTGGTATGTTGTCCAATGTGTTATGGAACATATGCGGCCATACCCTTTCATCCCTATATCCAACTCTTCTCCATTCATTCTCATAACTAGTGAATGTGAGCCATTGAATCGAACCCAGGTTTAAATTTCTGGATGTTGACTTTTGATGATAGCTTCTTTCTTCCAAATTGTTTGATAAAATATAGAGTAGAAGTATTCCATGTTTGTAGGCGGGGGGCATGAGTTTCACACCATCGATCAACTTTACAATTGAAGGATTCCACTAGGCTTTGTACCCTCCCCTATGCTCCGACTGAATTTGATACTTCATCAACCTGGACCATCGGGGAATTTCTTTCACTAAGCTACAGGGGGAGTCTTGTTTTTGTGGTATCCGGAATGAGAGTTGGTGTTTCTTTTATTTTTTTCTCGAGACAAATAGGGACTTCTTGTACTAAAAAGTATGTTCTTGATTGCTTTGTTGGAATCACCTATATCAACCAACACTCTTTTTATTGGGCTTCATAGTTCTCTATTTTACCTTTACATTTATAAGGTAGCTAGAGAGGTAG
>JASDQU010011189.1:319212-330866 GCA_032191745.1 Picea mariana | reverse complement strand
TATATATAAACATTTAATTAAAATGAATGTGTTTTATTTGATTGTGAATTTAATAATGGTAATGGTGGGTGTATTTTATTTGATTTTTTAATTTAAATTTATTATGATTTGTGTTTTAACATTTAATTAAAGTGAATGTGTTCTATTTTATTGTGCATTTAATAATGGTGAGTGTATTTTATTTAAATTTTTAATTTAAATTTATTATGATTTGTTTTTTGTTTGATTTTTTAATGTTAATTTTTTAAACACTTATGAATATTAATTAGTCAATGTATTTTATTTTATATATTGTTTGCAATATATAAATAGTCTTTTTAAAAACAGAAAAGTACATTAGAAATATATACAATTCAGAGCCCAAAGGACATCTCCTCACACAATTGATAGTTGAGAAATTCCTGATAAACAAAATCCCCTTCTTCAAGAGACATGGCTTCCTTTGAGATCTTGTCTGCAATAGTGTTCAATTATTTGTATACATAACCACATGAGTACCATTCAAGCTTTCCATCTCTACCAACAAATTGTGAATCCTCTTCATCAATGATTGAAAACATGCCACTTGTATCTGTACGTTGCCCTTGACCCATTCAACTACCACTTGAGAGTATCCAAATATATACACTTTCCTCATGAAATTAAAAGAGTTGACAAGAAACAAACAGGCCCATAGTGTAGTTAGTTCCACCTTCATATTTGATCCTTGACTTAGCGTGTATCTGACATCAAAATGATGGTCTGTCGAAACATATAAAACTATACCCACTCCTCACTTAGGAGAGTGCCCTTGACTTGTCCCATCAAAGTAACCCCAAGGAGTACCTTATATCAAATCCAACATTTTGGTGATACGCCCCTTTACCTTTTCTAGTTCTTTCCTAAATTCTATAACCAACTTGTGAACCAAGTTTGCCACCACCTTGGGAGAGATGTACTTCTCCTGAAAAATACTTAAGTTCCTCGACCACTAGGTTAAATACACAAAGATACATGGAAGCATATCTACCTCTCTCATTGTCACTTTACATTTCGATGAATCCAACCATTCTTCCATGCTTCCATCAAGAAAAATACGAGGAATTTTTAGCATCAAACTCACTTGAATCCATACCTATTTCGCGAAGGGGCAATGCATAAACAAATGTATTATAATTTCATAGTATAATCTACATAAAGAGAAATTCCTCGGACCAACCTAGCCTCAATGAAAACCTACATCCCTCGTGAGAATGTTTTCTTCCAAAGACAACCAGAAGAGAATTACCATTTTTTCTGGGGCATGCCACTTCCAAATCGTCGACCATCACCATTTATTTCCACCTTCGAGGAACCCCTCTGCCAACGCATAATACCCCAACTTCATCATATAGGCCCTGCTTTAATATTTTTTCCCAACACAAGTGTCATCTTCATCCTCCTCTAGGCATATAAAATTTGATTTGAGGATGTTTTTGTATACATTCCACTCCTTCAAACCTCCTTTGAGGCTCAAATCGGTCATTGATTTTCAGATAGATTGACCTGTGGTATCCATCCCCTGATACATTGCATCCCTCAACGAAAAAACCCCCAAATTATGGATTCTTCCAACTAGCTCCTCTAAGATCTTGAAGTCTCTAGTCGAGCCCTCCCAAGGGTCTTCCCTGAATCGAATGCTCCTACCATCACCCATTCACTAGATCATCCATTCTCCTATCAATGAGAAACCGTCAACCACCGCTTTCCATCATGTAGAACTCCTTCCATTCTCCGATCAATGAGAAAGCATCAACCATCGCTTTCCATCATGTAGAACTCATAGGAACTGCTTTCTTGGGTGTATGGAACCTTTCTTCTATGGAATTACCAGCCATGTATTTTAAAATCAAAAATCTTCCCCACAACATCTTGTTGTGAATGTGTCTCCACAGACTTTTTGCAACTAGAGATTTACAAAATCAAACAAGATTCTAAATGCCCCACCCTCCAAGCTCCTTTAGTATGGCTAATGTTGACCATTTTACAAGAGGGATTCCTTCAACCTTATTTTTGCATGACCACAATAAATGAAAACAGGCTTTGCAATCTTTCCCAGAATACCTTTGGAATCTTCATTGTTGTAACCCAATACATTGGTATGCTACACATCACTGACTTTATTAGAACTAGATGACCACCACTCGAAAGAAAATGGTTCACCCACAAACCAATCTGAACCTGGATTTTGATAAATAACCATAGCCAATAAACATAGCCATACGAATTTGGCTTGAGCTCAAAGCCCAAATATTTGATTCCCTCATCAATATTTGCTAATGCAAATGGAAGAATGTTTTTTAGCTGATCACGGGCCTCGACTCCAAAAGCATTGGATCTAATTGATGATTTTCCCATGTTTATCTCCATTCATGTTGCCAATCAGAATAAATACAATATGTTTTAAATAACATGAAATTATTTTACATTACCTGCACTAGCAAACATAACATCATCTACAAAAAGAAAATGAGAAATGAACTCAGAATCTGTAATCTTCAGCCCTTTGAGGAGCCCTTTTCCCCTGAGTCCTTTCCTCATGGATAAGCTTGCTAAGTCCCTCCACCACAATTAGGAAGAGAAAAGGGGATAGACAGCATCCTTTACGGGGACCTCTTGAAGAGTGGAAGAATTTTGATGGGGGTCCATTTATTAGGAAAGTGAATGATGAAGACTCAATGCATCACATTATCCAATTCATCGTTGCTAAGTTCATCCCCAACTTAATAAGAGCTAGTCTAAGAAAGGTCCAACTCACTTTATCATAAGCTTTGGAGAAATCTATTTTCAACACTATTGATGAGATTTTATGCACTTTTATTGAGTGTAAGGCTAATTGGAATAAAGACACAATGTCATGGACTTGCCTCTTAAACAGAAAGCCAAATTGCTCCTCTGAGATAATGTCACTTAATATGGGCTTGAGCCTATTTGCTATAATTTTTTAGATTAGTTTGGAGATCGAGTAACAAAAGGATATAGAGCAAAAATATTCAAAGGAAACTAACTCCATTTTCTTCAAAATAAGGGCTAGGAAAGTTTTATTCATAGATCCTAAGACCTTTCCAGAAGATTGAAATTCATGTACCACTTTAAGTAGACCCCCTTTTAATAAATCGTAAAAACTAAGAAAAAATTCCACTATCATACCATCTGGCCTGGGACTTTTTGTTTTTTTGAAAATATGAGAGAGTGTGAAAAATTCCAGACTCTAATATAACCTCTAACAAAGTCTCATTCATCTCATCAATGATTTTCTGAGGGAACGACTCAACCCCTTTTAGAATCTTTGCAATGGGGCACCCATTTTTTCCTTAAATAAAGCATCAAAATGATCCATCCCTGCCTCTGCAAATTCTTCATGAGTGGATACTAAGTCCTCATTCCAATCTTTGATTTCCCCGATTGTATTTTGATTCTTTCAATGTTGAGCGTACCTATGAAAGGATTTTATATTATTATCTCTTTCTTTCAGCCAAATTTCCATGTTTTTTAGCCTCCACCTAGCTTCCTCCAAAAGTAGCAAGTCGTGTTTCCTTTTTAAAATATCCCCCAGTGATAACTCTTCTTCTTGGGTTAAATATCCTGTCGACTTTTGTGCTAGCACTCTAAATCCTCCTCTATATACTTAAGACTAGCTTGGGAACGAGCAATGAAGGATCTCACCCATTTTTTGGACAACACATTAATATTTTCCATATTTCTAGCAAACTGACACATAAAAGATGATCCTTCATTATGTAAAAAATGAACCATGCATTTGCAACCAAAGAACGATAATCATCTTCACACAACCACATATTGTTAAATTTCAATGGGAAAGACTGTGCTTTACCTAGCTTGACTAATTTCAAGAAAATTGGCATATGGTATTGACAGACCTTTCAATTACTTTCTAATTAACTTAGTGAGCAAAGGAAGAGTTGTACATTTAATTATCAATTCGGGCTCGTATGGAACTTGTGAACTGTCGTGCACAATCCATGCAAGTAGAGTGTTGTTTTGACTATGGATTTGTAGCACCTTAATGTCACAATTCAAAGACTCATAATACTTAATTAAGTCACCAACCTATGCTATGGCCTAAGTTGCCTTGGAGAAATTAAATCACACTTGTGAGAATTGAAATCACACTTGCGGGAAATTAAGATCACTCTTGCAGAAATTGAAATCACACTTGTATGATTTAAAATTACTCTTGCGGAAGTTGAAATCACGCTTGTGGAAATTGAAATCACACTTTCAGGAATTGAAATCACTCTTGCGGAAATTGAAATCACACTTGCAGAAATTAAAAGCACACTTGTAGAAATGAAACTTATGCGTATGGTCTATTGGTGACTTGCTTGAGTATAATGAAGGCCTTGTGTGGTCGTGACAATTAAGTGTTCGTTAATCCAATAACATCAATCCAAAATTGTAAAGATTAAACCTAAAGAGAATCAGACAAGAAACACAAGTGCATCTTTAAGCGGAGTTGCAACAACAGAGCTGCAACACAGAAAGAAATTTGACTGAGGTACAGTAATGTGAATCGCAGCAACCAAATTTTGTTATAACCAAAACTTGAAGAGACACGAATTGTAGCAATGAAAAGTGAATATCAATTATGATGTTGCTAAATGTTGAACTTAGAAAACCAAAACATTCACAAATTGTAATGTTCTCTTGTATATTGGAAATGACATCAGACTGAAAGGAAATACGAAAACTATAATATTGATCTAGATTATGTTCGGAACGAAATGAAAACAGAGATATTACAACGAAACACTCATGAAAATTGCCATAAATATAGAAATACAACAACACTTGATTTCTATGAATGAAAGAATTGTAAAGAGACTGTAAAAATATAGAGTGCAAGACTCGCTAGAATGGTGGCAACTTTATCTCTGAGAAGAGATGTGACGGATACGCTCATTCGAAATAACATGATTACAATGAGGCTCTGAAGGCCTTTTTATGTTAAACAGGAATGCCAAAAACCTAGATATCCAAAAACCTAACCCTAGGAGATGAAATGCAAAAATTAATGTGGGTCCCGTTTGGGTAAGTTAGTACATTAGCTTCCCAGGGTCATAACTTTTCCATACGATATTTGTTTTAGGTGCGTGATACCCTATTGGAAAGGTATTTTCAAGAACTATGCATTATGCCACCAAACTCTGACTCCTTCTATAGATTTATTGTGGCAAGCCAAAATAACACTTTCTAGGGCCCCAAAACAACCCTGGAAGTACAACAAGATGTGTTGACATGAAAACATACAAAATAAGCCAGTTGGATTAAATGGGAGACCACCAGTATCCACCTGGAATATGTGTAGGGATCCAGATAGCCCCGGAAGTGTAGAACCCACAATTACTAAGAAATACAGAAGAACATGTTGAACTAAAAACTGACAAAAGGAGCCAGTTAGAACAGGTGGGTGGCCACCAATATCCACCTGGATCAATCCTACCCCCTTAGGAAGCAATGGTCTCCATTGATTTGAGTGCCCAAGGAAAGGGGAAAGCATTTTCTGAATATAAATCTTGGTGAGCTACGTGCTTTGTTGGAGAAGTTATGTTGCTTCATCTATGGAAGATTGTCACAAGCTTGTTGCTGACAGGGTTGAATATGCTCCACCAATCTGTTGTCTCTAGGTTTGACAGGGAATTGTGTAGGCACCATTGTAGGTGAAGAAACAATATGTTCTTGTTGGATAGAAGGTGTTGAGGCTAAATTGGTTGTAGCATTCTTCTGTGCATCCTTTGAACAGACTGTGAAGAGGATGAATTTTGCAGTATGATAGATTACCTTGTGGAGTTGTTTTGGTGGAGAAGTAGTCGGAACTGCCTCTAGTATCCTATAGAGATGACCTCCCAGAGTAATAATGACACTACGGGGTCTAGAATCATAGACATCATGATGTATCCACATATATGGTTGGCACAAAACCACATCACATACATCAAGAGGGGCAACGTCACTCATTACCTCAACCTTGAAGGGTTGGATGCCATAGAACAAGCGACATTGTTGGTTGACACGAATATCTCATTCTTGGTGAAGCCACCTGATGTTGTATGGCTATAGGTGTGGTCTTGTTAGCAACCCCAACTTTTTGACGGCCTTAGCTGAGATGAGGTTCTTTTKGCTATCGTTATCAACAATGAAATGTAGTGGGGTTCCCTTCACCCACATCTATGAATGGAAGAGGCGCTCCCCCTCTTTAGGATCTACTGATTCTTTTGGTTGAATTGTTATGGTCGTGACGGTGGTAGTGTGGTATGTGTCGATGATCTGTCTCTGTTCAATATTTTCTGGATCAGATTCTGAATCAGAGTTTGTCTCTATGTCTTTGACCTCGTCCACCAATGACTGTTTTAAGCGACATTCATCGGTTTTGTGTCGGGGGATTTTGTGGAAGTCACACCACTTCCCAGTGTCATTCTTCACATTTACTTTACCCTTCTTATCCTATGTATTGGACTAGTTATTTGGAGTTTGTTGGTTAGGGCCATCCTTACCATGCTTTGGTTGTAGTATATTTGAAGACCCGAAATCCCATTTGTTCTAGTGCCTAAATTTCTACTTGATTTTGAAAACATATCGATAGGCAGATCTTAATTATGAGATGTTTAGGAAATCCATTTCGGTTTGGATGTACCGATGTAGAGCCCCACGGTATTTCAGAACTAGATGTCAATCAGAGTCTTTGATACCTAGCTTGGTGTGCAAGGTATGGAAATTATTTGTGAACTCCAGCATTGTTTGGCTCTTCTCTTGCCATAGTGTGGTCCATCTTATGTATTGGTCTTCATAGTTATCAACAGGATAGTACTGTCCTTTGACTGCATCCACAAAAAAATCCCAAGTGGGCTTAGCCCCATGTATTCTAGATTCCTCTCTGGAAATTTTCTCTCAGTAATTTTTCCACCAATGTTTGACATGGGGGAGAGCCTTAGGGAGTGTGAAGGTGATCTTTTCCCTGTCGAAAAAATTTTGAACAAAGAAATAACCTTCTAATAGATTAAACCATTTTTCTAGGGCATCCGCATCTATCTGACCTTCAAATATGGGAATATCAAAATTAACTTGTACCTTGAAGGGAGAGGTTCCTCCAAAATGGTTGCTTGATGAAGATGCGCCTGTTGCTATCGATAAGCGTTGAAGGATGTGTGCAAAATTATCCATCATTTCGTCCCTCTATCGCGCGAGAGCTTTCTCAAGAAAAAGTTTAATTGAATCTGATGCTCCTTCGTTTTTCTTTTATGTCGCCATCGAGGGTTTCTTGGGTGTGCGAGAATGATTGTCCTCAAGAAAGAAAAGCTCGAGACCCAACTGGCTATACTCGGACCTCATAGGGTACATGCGTTAAAAATGATCAAGATCAGCCTTCTCTGATACCACTAATCCGGATTATGTTAGGAACAAAATGAAAGCAGACATATTACAATGAAAGATTCATGAAAATTTCCAGAAATAGAGAAATACAACAATACTTGATTTCTATTAATGAAAGAATTGTAAGGAGACTGTAAAAATATAGAGTGCAAGACTCGCTAGAAGGGTGGCAACTTTATCTCTGAGAAGAGATGTGACGGTTACTCTCATTCGCAAGAAGATGATTACAATGAGTCTCTGAATGCCTTTTTATGTTAAATGGTAATTCCAAAACCCTAGACATCCAAAAATCTAACCCTAGGAGATGAAATGCCAAAAGTCATGTGGGCCCCGTTTGGGTAAGTTAGTACATTAATTTCTCGGGGTCGTAACTTTTTCATATGATCTATGTGTTAGGCGCGTGATAGCCCATTGGAAAGGTATTTTCGATAACTATGCATTATTTCATCAAACTCTGACTCCCTTTACAATTTGACTGTGGCGAGCCAAAATAACATTTTTAGGGCCCCAAAACAGTCCTGAAAGTACAACAAGATATGCTGACTTGAAAACATACAAAATAAGCAAGTTGGATTAGATGGGAGGCCACCAGTATCCACCTGGAAGATGTGTAGGGCTCCAGAAATCCCCGGAAGTGTAGAACCCACAATTACGAAGAAGTATAGAAGAACATGTTGAACTAAAAACTGATAAAAGGAGCCAGTTGGAACAAGTGGGTGGCCACCAATATCCACCTGGATCAATCCTCCCCCCTTAGGAAGAAATGGTCTCCATTGTGTTGAGTTCCCAAGGAAGAGGGGAAATCATTTTCTAAATCTTAATCTTGGTGAGTTGTGTGCTTTGTTGGAGAATTTATGATGCTTGTTTTGTGGAAGACTATAACAAGCATGTTGCTAGTAGGGTTGAATATACTCCACCAATATATTGTCTCTGGGTTTGATGGGGCATTGTGTAGGCACCATTGTAGGTGAAGAAACAATATGTTTTTTCTAGATAGAAGGTGTTGAGGCTACAGTGGTTGTAGCGGTCTTCTGCGCATCCTTTGAACAAACAGTGAAGAGGATGAATTTTGCAATATGAGAGATTACCTTGTGGCACTGTTTTGGTGGAGCAGTAGTCAGAACTACCTATGGTATCCTATAGAGCTGACCTCCCAGAGTAATAATGACACTATGGGGTCTATACTCATAGAAATCATGACGTCTCCACATATATGGTTGGCCCAAAACCACATCACAGATATCAAGAGGGGAAACATCACACATTACCTCATTCTTGAAGAGTTGGATGCCATAGGACAGGAGGCACTACTGTCTGACACGGAGATCTCGTCCCTGGTGAAACCATCTGATGTTGAATGGCTTCGGGTGTGTTGTTGTCAACAACCCCAACTATTTGACGGCCTTAGCTGAGATGAGGTTCTTCTGGATGTAGTTATCAACAACGAAATGCAATGGAGTCCCATTCACCCACATATGTGAATGGAAGAGACGCTCCCCCTCTTCAGGATCTACTGATTCTTCTGGTTGAATTGTTGTGGTCGCGACTGTAGCAGTGGAGTCTGCATCGATGATATTTTTGTTTTCAATATTTTCTGGATCAGATTTTGAATCAGGGTTCGTCTCCGTGTCTTTGACCTTGGCCACCAATTGACTGTTTCGAGCGAGATTCATCGATGTTATGCCAGAGGATTTTTTGGAAGTCATGCCACTTCCCAGAGTCATTATTTGTCTTTCATTTACCCTTCTAGTCATGTGTCTTGGACTGGTTTTTTGGAGGTTGTTGGTTAGGGTCGTCCTTACCATGCTTTAGTTGTAGACGATTTGCAGACCCGAATTCCCATTTATTCTAGTGCCTAAATTTTTGCTCGATTTTGACAGCATATCAATAGGTAGCTCCTAATGATGAGATTTCTAGGAAATCCATTTTGGTTTGGATGTACCTATGTAGAGCCCCATGGTATTTCAGAACCAGATGCCACTCAGAGTCTTTGACACCTAGCTTGGTGCGCAAGGTATGGAAACTATTTGTGAACTCCGACATTGTTTGGATCTTCTCTTGCCGCAGTGTGGTCCATCTTATGTACTGGTCTTCATAGTTATCAATAGGATAGTATTGTTCTTTGACCACATCCACAAAAAAATCCCAAGTGGGCTCGGCCCCATATATTCCAGATTCCTCTATGGAACTTTGCTCCCAGTAAGTTTCCCACCAATGTTTGACATGGGGGAGAGCCTTGAGGAGTGCGAAGGTGATATTTTCCATGTTGGAAAAATTTTGAACAGAGAAATAACCTTCTAATAGATTTAACCATTTTTCTAGGGCATCCACATCTATCTGACCTTCAAATATGGGAATATCAAAATTAACTTGTACCTTGAAGGGAGAGGTTCCTCCAAATGGTCGCTTGGTGAAGATGCCTCTGTTGTTATCGGCAGACGTTGAAGGATGTGTGCAAAATTCTCCATCATTTCATCCCTCTGTCGCATGAGAGCTTGCTCAAGCAACAGGTTAATAGAATTTTTTTGCTCCGTTGTTTTTTTTTTGCCACCATCGAGGGTTTTTTGGGCATGCGAGAGTGATTGTCCTCAAGAGAGACAATCTCGAGACCCAACTAGCTATACACAGACCTCGTAGGGGACATGCGTTGAAAATGATCAAGAGCATCCTACTCTGATACTACCGATCCAGATTATGTTCAGAACGAAATAAAAGCAGAGATGTTACAATGAAACATTCATGAAAATTTCCAGAAACAAAGAAATATAGCAATACTTAATTTCTATTAATGAAAGAATTGTAAAGAGACTGTAAAAATACAGAGTACAAAACTCGCTAGAAGGGCGACATCTTTATCTCTGAGAAGAGATGTGACGGCTACACTCATTCACAAGAAGATGATTAAAATGAGTCTCTGAAGGCATTTTTATGTTAAACAGGAATGCCAAAACCCTAGACATCCAAAAACCTAACCCTGGGAGATGAAACACCAAAATTCGTGTGGGCCCCGTTTGGGTAAGTTAGTACATTAACTTCCCAGGGTCATAACTTTTGCATACGATCTTTGTTTTAGGTGCATGTAGCCTATTGGAAAGGTCTTTTCGAGAACTTCTCATTACGCCGCCAAACTTTGACTCTGTCTACAATTTTACTGTGGTGAGCCAAAATAACGCTGTTTAAGGCGTCCCTGGAAGTACAACAAGATGTGCTGACATGAAAACATACAAAATAATCTAGTTGGATTAGATGGGAGGCCACCAGTATCTACCTGGAATATTTGTAGGGCTCCAGACAGTCCCGGAAGTGTAGAACCCACAATTACAAAGAAGTACAGAAGAATGTGTTGAACTAAAAACTGACAAAAGGAGTTGGTTGGAACAAGTGGGTGGCCACCAATACCCACCTGGATCAACTATGATTCTAGAGTAACTGTAAACTAGAAAACATACACAGTGTGTGAATAAATTTATAGACCTGGAATTACAGCAATTGAAAATAGCTACACAATAGAATAATTGAACATAAGTAAAAATTCTAATTCTAACATTATCTTTACAGGAAGTACTGAACTAAGGAGGGGGGCCTACTCCCTTAGGCAAGGTACTGGATTAAGGAACCAAAATCACACGATCAATCAATACATCAACACATCAGTAGAAATCTGGAGCTAAATTTATATTGTTGTAAGTTGAAAGATACAATAAAAAATGTAATTGTTTGAATAATTTCCCCCCTAGCTCTTAGGGAGCTGAGGCTTTTATACCATACGAATACTATTCTAAAATTATACAAACAGTGGATGGACAGCTGTGAGAATCTGGTTGTTCATCCAATTACAATTATTCTTTCAATTACAGGCATATGTTGACTCGATAGGTAACCGTTGGGCTAGCAAGCTATTTCTGGATTGTTGGAGAAATTTCTATTTTTGGCACACTAGTTCAGTGGGAGTTAACTGACTAGTTTTATTTTAGACTTTCTAATTTTATACCATCACTATTATGTATGCATTCATAATTATAGGATTTCATTGCCTATATGAGTGAATATCACTCACTCATTGGATAGATCATAATATACATTGATTCTCATTCTTCATATTGTATCTATCTTCCTTTTTTTGATAAGCTTTGTTTGTGTATGCCTTACCTAGGTTTCATGTGCAAGTTTCCATGAAACACTGACATGGTATCAGAGCCGAAATGCTTGGATAAACCCATACAAGTCAGAGAAGAGCGAAAGGG
>JASDQU010011189.1:248023-302821 GCA_032191745.1 Picea mariana | reverse complement strand
TACCGGTAGCACCATTTTTAAAAACGAGGTAAAAAATTGGACCCCCCAAAAAATGAGAACTCTAGAGAGTTCTCGTTAAGTTGGTAACTATGTTCTTCTTCATCCAACTCAGGAAGGTTGGTTTGAGTTTGGCACTTAGTTCCAATCATCTTCTTTAAGCAGGAGACATGAAAAGCAAGATGGAGCTTAGAAGAACTGAGCAAAGATAAATGATAGGCCACCTATCCCATGTGCTTGAGAACTATATAAGGACCATAAAATTTGGGCGCTAGTTTCTGACAATTTTCGGCCTTGAGTGAAGTTTTCTTATAAGGTTGCATTCAAAGAAATACATGGTATCCTTTAGTAAATTGACATTATGAGTGACCTTGATCATCTTGTTTCTTCATACGATTCTGAGCCATGACCAAATTCTCTTTGAAGGTATGGAGAATAGCCTATCGAACTATAAGTGTTTGGCCAACCTCCTGGACCTTTGATACACCTAGCATGTAGAAGAGAATGAAAGGTGGATTTTGTCCATATACTACTTCAAAAGGAGTCATGTGAGTAGATGTATGGTAAGAAGTGTTTTATCACCATTCAATTAATGGTAACCATTGAGCCCATTGATTTTTCATTTCAAAGGAAAAACACCTCAAATAATTCTCCAAACACTTGTTGACAACTTCAGTTTGAGCATCAATATGGGGATGATAGGCGGTGCTTAGATGCAATTGGGTGCCATGTAGCTTGAACCATTCTTGCCAAAAATTGTTGGTGAAAGTGGGATCTTGATTAGAAACAATAGAATGAGGCATGCCATGAAGCTTGAAGACATGATCCATGAAAAGTTGAGCCACAGTGGATGTGGTAAATGGGTGTTGAAGAGCAAAGAAATGAGCATACTTGGAAAGATGATCAATGACCACCATGATGACTGACTTATTGCGTGATTTAGGTAATCCCAAAATAAAATCCATAGAGATGTCCCTCCAAATAGAGGGTGGAATTGGAAGAAGTTGGAGTGTGCTAGTAGCTTTGATTGTTTCTCCCTTGTTGCGTTGAAAAACATCACATTCTACCTCAAAAGTGCAAACGTCCTTTTTCATACCATCCTAGAAAAAAGAACGTTTGACTCGATCATAGGTTTTGGTAAACCTTGAGTGTCTAGATGTGGGTGTAGCATGAAGCTCATAAATCATTGTGGATTTAAGTTGTGATTATTTACTTAAATACAAACGACCTTTGTAACAAATCTCATCATTGTGCAAAGAGTACCCTAGGGGAATTGGAGAATTGGCTTGAAATTGTTGGATCAGATGAGAAATTTTAGGATCTTATAGCCATTCCTCGTGAACATCTTGGAGCCAATTTGGTACAACGAAGGAGAGGGAGAAAAGGGACCCTTCAACTTCATATTTTCGAGAAAGAGCGTCAACAACCAAATTTTCATTACCTTTCTTGTAAATGATCTCATAACCATATCCAAAGAGCTTAGTTATCCATTTTTGTTTCTCTGGGGAGGAAGGTCGTTTCTCCATAAAATACTCGAGGCTTTGATGATCTGTCTTAATTTGGAAGAGTTTCCCCAAGAGATAAGGGCACCAGAGATCCACTGCATGCATAATAGACAACATTTCCTTTTCATAGATTGATTGGCCCAAATGGCGTTCTGAAAATTGGTAGCTGGTTGTTGGCCCTCGACCAAGTTTTGGAGAACCTTGGTCATGTTTGACCATTTTTGGGACTTTGATAGGCTGGTCGAAGATGGAGCGCTAGGTGAAGTGGAGATCATGGGATCTCGGCCCCTTTTTAGGGAACTTATGGGTTTAGGGTTTATGTAATGGGTATGGGATGTCGGCCCATGGGTTTACCCATGTTTAGGCTCATTTTGTAATGTATAAATAGAAATATAGGCAATGTAAGTAGAGAGACCTGGTAGAAGCAGCTTAGTGCATAGCTAGAGGCTTCGTGCTTATTGTGTGTTAAGAACTTGCAGAACTAAGTGCAAGTGATTGTAAGAAGGTTTTGTGCTTAAACATAGCTCAGGGAAGGAGGATCTAATGAGGTGTGCACATATCTCATGTCCTATGTGGAGTGGGTTCCTATGGCTCTGTGCTTGTAGAAGACTGAGAGAATATAATAAATAAGAGAAGAGTTGGTGGACTTAGCCCCATGCTGGGGTGAACCACGCATATCTTGTGTTATGGTTGCTTTGTGCATTTGATGTGATTTATGCTTAGTGTTGTTACCTTTATGTATGTTAGAAGCATCTGATATAATAACTTAGTGCTTAGTAATGTGAATGAATGCTAGATCTGATCTGTTTTGATGTGCTAAGTGCTTGGAAGTGCTAGATTTGGTTGAATACTGCGTTGTTATGTAATTAGGGTTTGAATCTGCGATGTGAATAAGGGATAATTTCTAATGAATGTTAACTACTAAGTTCTCTGCTAAGGTATTATAATCACAGATTCGTGTCCCGACTAGGTTGTAGACATCTAAGTCCTGCAACCACCCCTGTCTCTACCTCGGGTGATACTTCATCTGCTTCGTAGGTGTTTCTGAAAGGGCCAATAGTTAGGGTTTTATTGGTGCACTGTTGAAACGTTGAACCCTAGGTCTTCCCTTGTCCCAACAAATGGTTTCGTTGTTGGGACTTGAAACTGTGATTGCTGGGAACTGAAGAAAAGAGAAAGATCTATGCATAGATCTGTTTCCCTAGTGCACAGTATTCTACTTGACTTGCGAATCTCTGTGCTAAGAAGAGAAGTCTGAATTGAAGAAAAGAGGTAAGATCTTGAATCTTTGTGCTCTGAGAAAGGTAAGAGAAGTGAAATTTTTTATTTCAAAAGAATGGATCTAGGTATGTTTAATAGATTTGGTCCTAATATGAAAACTAGGGTACAACTATAAGAAAGAATATTTGATATGAATAGATCTGATAGAAATAATGAAAGCTATATTATTCCTATGCATAGAAAGAACGATTGGACTAACAAATGGATCCAGGATCATAGAAAGAATAATTTGCAGGTTAGTTATTGTGATCCCAGTGCACAGTACAAGAAAGTTTGGGGATCGTTCAAGAGAAAGAGAGGATTAACTCTTTGCTATAGTTGCAGAAGACTGGGACATCTTTCTAAGGAATTCCCTAGTAGAGGTCCTATTTTCCTTTGTTGTAAGGCTACTCGACATGAAGTTTTGGATTTCCCTAGAATGATTGCAAAAGTTGAAAAGATGAATATGAGACAAGCCAAGAAACTAAGGATATGATAGAACCCCAGAAAGGATCAGAGACTGTATTATTATAGATACAAGAAACTATGAACGATCACAAAGATATCAACTTATCAGAAATCTTAAAAGAGAAGGAGTGCATAGAAACACAAATAGGATACTTCGACATAGACTGTGTTATGGATGAGGAAACATAGGTGAACATCATGACAGATAGAACTTGGGAAATTTTGGGAAATCCTTCTATGGTTCCTTCATTAGGAGGAATAATATTATTTAGAGGAGAGATGATAACCCTATGTGGAAGACTTACCCAGACATATATGAGTGCTCATGGCACTACGACAGAAGAAGAATTTAAGATTGTTAAGTTTGTTGAGAAAAACGCCCCATTTGCTATTTTGTTAGGAAAAACCTGGATTGAGAAATATTAGATATGAAGGAAACAAGAAGAGGAGGATTTAGAACGGGAAAAACAAGAACTAAGATATTTCATGGATAGGAGAATAGAACACTTACTGAAATAACAAGAAGACCAGTCGAAGCTATTGAGGACTAGAGATCTAGACGTCGAAGTTGAAAGAACATAGGAAGACGTGAAACAGTTGTCTATATAGGAGAGTAGAGAACCTACCCCAAATAGAGAAGTATCACCCTTGAACCCAATGAAAGATCATCGACAACGTGAAGTTACTTTACCAAGAGAATATAAAAATCAAAATGGGAAGAGGAACCCAGTAACTCAGATTACAGGAAATAAAGCTAGAAAGGTCAGCAAGAAGAAAGAAAAGTTAGAAAACTTACAGGATGTTCCAGAGAAGACCTCGTAGAAATAAGGTTTGCATAACTAGAAATCCACTGGGATATCAGAAAAATGAAGATTGGCACTTCACCATGACGAAGAAATATGACCATTGGAGGCATCCTGACTGTTAGAATGACGCTCCAGAATGGCTAGAAATGCAATTATTGCAGGAACGTTCGCCACAAGACCGTTGGGATCATGCCATAACAGATATAATAACATTGATTGAGGCGTTCCTGCCCATTGATAGATTCTGTTATGACGTTGTCTATTTATCCCATCAAGCATTGCACCGAGAACTCTTTTTTCCAATTGTGATTATCCGAGCCCACATAGAACTAGTTGTTTTCGCACAGTGATCATTGAGACCTCGCCATCCGTTCTGTTACATTGAGTGTTTGCTCACCGACCTAAGATATCAGATCTTGAGTGTGCATGTTAGATGAAATTAGTGCAGAAGAAAAATCCATAGAAGAGATCCTAATAGACCTCATGGCCGAGAAGGTGATGTCCACAAGCATCCAAGACTCATTGACAAGAGGAGTGCAAGCATCCCCATCGACTGCTCATGGATCTGGACCATCCCGAAATGCAACTGAGAAATGAACGAAGCATAGTGATGACTTGGAAAATGCAAAGCTAATCCCATCCATCATGCCCAACTACATCCCACCCCTGGCCGGTGTGGTGATTCATGACAGTGTCTCGAGGGACTTCGACTACACAGTCATCACTGCGTACCTCCCGAAGGGAATACATGTAGTTAGAACACACTTGGAGATGATTCTGATGTTGAAGATCAATGACTATAACCTAGGAGACTGCAAGAGATATGGCATGCTTGCACCTCACAAATATTTGACCATGAACAAGGGGAAGAAGTCGAATATCATCCCCCAGCCGTGGACTATGGACATTGCGAGGCCCACTATCTTGAATGTGATGAAGATACTGCACTTCAGAAGACATTAGGAGGTTAACACATGCATTAAGCTCCTATTGTTGTGCTTCCATGGTGGTTATCTATGGTTTGATAGGCGTATCACCGTCGATTCGACGCTGATCCATAGGATCATCGGATTAAGCATGCATGGACTAGACCCACAAGAATTTTATCCAGGGAAGGCTGCAGATCATGTTTTGGCACAAAAGATTAAAGACAAATATGGCGATGTCAAGAAGGGGAAGTGAGGCTACAAGGTAGCCTCCATCCAGAATGATGCAGTGCGCCTAGCCTGCCAGTTGATCACTGGAAAGCTAGTAAGAAAGAACAAACCCATGCAGGTCACAAGGTTCGTTGTTGACCTCATAGGAAAATGCGTGGAAGGATTACAAATGAATTGGGTGAGTTACCTTGTTAACCAGTTAGAACAGGACTACCGTGAAGCTCAGGATCAGGGCTATGAGTTCCATTTTAGTTGGCTACTGATCCTCATCACATTCATTGCTTGGGATATGCCGAAAGGAGCGACCTTCCCTGACATTGAGCCGTTCGAGCCACTAGCTGCGAAGTTCACCATGCTTTGGTATTCGAGTGATATGGTGAAAAAATGGTAGTTGAATGCGGTGTTCCATACCTACTACCTGCAGTTAAAGAGGGCTATTGAGTATTTACCTCATATGACGCTGAATTCCCTAGATAGGTTCAAACCAATTGTGAAGTTCCGCACAGATAGGCATTTTATATATATAACTACGTGCAGGGACAAACATAAAGAAGAGATTCAGTCCTATTACAATCTCACCGAGGAGGATATGGAGGAAATCACCAAGGAGTGGTCTAAAGAACTCCCAGTTCCAGTTAACCACACAGAACTATATGACCTCGACCTCATTGGAAGTCTGGTGGTTACTCACGAAGAATATGATGCACCCAGCAGTAGCAGGAAGAAAAAGAAGGAAGATGTACAAGAAATACACAAGATATCAAAAGAGACTGCACCAGATTCACCTAGCAGAGGAGGAGACGACGAAGTGGAAAACAAAGATAAAGAAGGGGAAGAAGACAAATAGAAGCAGGGAGAAGTAACACTGCCTAGGAACCCCCTTGAAGAGGCAGAGACGTCCAAGAAAAGAAAGGTTTCCCCAACAAAACCTACATCGTGGAAGAAGTCGAAAGCTAGTAAGCCAAAGCTGTAGAATGTGCTCACGGTCGATGACTTTGACTTCATTATCGCAGTTGCATCAGACACCTCACAAGATATTTTGAAGAGAAATGAAGAAAAACAAGAAACCATGTATGAAAGAATTGAAGCAGAGCTGAGAGGGGTAAAACAATCCCTTCACTCCAGCCGTGCAGTTTCCACTGTGCCCCCACCATCAAAAGAAACAGATTTGGGAGATGAGCCTGCCCAACTCCATAGAATAACTGATGCAACCGAAGATCACCTTCGTTGCGTGTAGGAAGAAAAAGAACAGGCCACAATGGACCTGAAGAAAACACAAGAGGAGGTCATAGAGAAATGTTGAGTTACGAAACAAGATAAGGACGACCTCCAAATCAAGTTCGAAGAGGATAAAGCACAGATCCAGAAAGATAAATAACAACTGCTCATGGATCAAGTTGGAGTTAAAGAAGTAGTCAACAAAGCACTTCTCTCTATGACAGTCTTAGAACATATAGAAGAAGACCAAGTGGAGAGTCAAGTAACGAAGCTTGTTGCAGCCATACAACAAAGTCAATATAGAGTAGCCGAATTGGAGTTAAAAGTAGTACCAAGAACCCCACAGAAAGTGTGATACCAGTGAGAATAAACTGCCCGAAGCGAAGTCTAGAGAATCAAGGCATTAGCCTTGGAATGTAAACAACTTAGTAGTCGAAGTGCACAGAATTATGAGTGTCTTACCGAAAACCCTAAACTAAAGACGTTGGAGTCACAGCTCCAGGAAGAAAATTAGTAAGAAGCAAGAGTACAAGCACAGTTGAAGCCCTTGTCAATGGTCGATCAAATGGAAATATCCCAAGAACAATGCACAGCTTATCAACAGGTCCATGCCATACAAAGCAAATTCATGGAAGTGACTCAGAAGCTCCAACCAGTCCAGGATGTAGCTTGCTTACTTATTGAGGAGATTGAAGGATGAGGAGCAGAAGTAGAAAAAGAAATCATTGCAGTAGAACAACTCTTAGAAGGACCTGTGACCGAGGCAGTTATTCAGAAGTTTGTCGAGTAGGAGGCCTTGGCGAAGCAGTAGGTCGAAGAAGCTTGATCCAAGCTCGAGGTGTTTAAGGCAGAGTTACCCAGAGTAGAGTGACTCAAGACAATTCATAGGTGAGTGTTGGGGGTTTGTTGGCCCTCGACCAAGTTTTGGAGAACCTTGGTCATGTTTGATCATTTTTGGGACTTCGACAGACTGATCGAAGACGGAGCGCCAGGTGAAGCGGAGATTATGGGATCTCAACCCCTTTTTAAGGAACTTATGGGTTTAGGGTTTATGTAACGGGTATGGGATGTTAGACCATGGGTTTGCCCATGTTTAGGACCATTTTGTAATGTATAAATAGAAATCTAGGCGATGTAAGTAGAGAGACCTAGTAGAATCAGCTTAGTGGGGAGCTAGAGGCTTCGTTCTTACCGTGTGTTAAGAACTTGCAGAACTAAGTGAAAGTGATTGTAAGAAGTCTTTGTGCTTAAACCTAGCTTGGGGAAGGAGGATCTAGTGAGGTGCGCGCATATATCCTGTCCTATGCGAAGTGGGTTCCTGTGGCTCTGTGCTTGTAAAAGATTGAGAGAAGATAATAAAGAAGAGAAGAGTTGGTGAACGTAGCCCCACGCCGGGGTGAGCCACATATATCCTGTGTTATGGTTTCTTTGTGCATTTGATGTGATTTATGCTTAGTATTGTTACCTTTATGTATGTTAGAAGCATATGATATAATAGCTTAGTGCTTAGTAATGTGAATGAATGCTAGATCTGATCTATTTCTATGTACTAAGTGTTTGGAAGTTCTAGATCTGGTTGAATATTGCATTGTTCTATAATTAAGGCTTGAATTTGTGATGTGAATAAGGGATAATTGATAATGAATGTTAACTGCTAAGTTTTCTGCTAAGGTATTATAATCACATATCTATGTCCCAGCTAGGTTGTAGACATCTAAGTCCTGCAATCACCCCTGCATCTACCTTGGGTGAGACTTCATCTGCTTCGCAGGTGTTTCCGAAAGGGCTGATAGTTAGGGTTTTGTTGGTGCATTGTTGAAACATTGAACGCTGGGTATGCCCCTATCCCAACACTGGTAAAGGACAAAGGTTTTCCCTCTTGCATAAGAAATGATCAAATTTCTCTCCCAAAGGAATCACATTCCAGGACAAAGGTCTTTGTGAAATTAGGAAGGGCCAAGACTAGAGTAGAACACATAGTCTCCTTCAAGGCTTGAAAGTCCCGATCAACTACGGGAGTCCAAGTGAAATAATTATTTTTAAGGAGGGTAGTGAGAGGCACCACAATATTTCCATAATTCTAAACAAACTTGCGATAATAGCTTGTTAAACCCATAAAACCATGTAAGATTTTGATAGTCTTGGGGCAAGGCCAATCCTACATTGATTCATTTTTAGGATCCACCCAGACACCAGCCTTGCAACCCATATGACCTAAGTACTTGAATTCCTAGGCATCCAAGGCACATTTGGATTGTTTGAGGAAACTTTGGTGCTGAGAGAGTAGATGGAGAACTTGATCCACATGGAAAATATGGGATTACCAAGTTTTACTATAGATGAGAATATCATCAAAGAAAACTAGGACAAAATGACAGAGAAAAGGATGGAAGACATGATTCATGAGGCTTTGGAAGGTGGATGGGGAATTAAACAGGCCAAAGGGAATGACGAAGAACTCATACTGACCCTCATGAGTTTGAAAGGCAGTCTTGGGGATATCACCTTCTTGCATACATATCTGGTGGTAGCCAGAACGCAAATCAAGTTTAGTGAAGTACTAAGCCCCACTCAACTCATCCAAATGATCATCAATGATAGGAATGGGAAACTTGTCCTTGATGGTGAGTTTATTGAGGGCATGAAAGTCCAGACACATGTACCAAGTACCTTCTTTCTTAAGTTCCATGACCACAAAAGAATAATAAAGGCTGGTACTGGGGTGGATAACACCTGCTTGGAGCAATTCATGAACTATTTTCTCAATATCATTCTTTTGGGAAAAGGGATGAAGATACGGGCAAACATTGGGAGGAATACTACCAGGAACAAGGGGAATGGAATGATAATGAACACCACGAGAGGGCGAAAGTCCCTGAGGAGTGGAAAAAATAGCTTGATGGGTGGAGAGGATAACTTGGAGGTCAAGATGCAAAGACGATGTCTCGACCGCTTGAATATAATGGATTTGAGCAATAATACCAGAGTGGCCTTTCTTGAGGATCTTTTCCATGCGATGGGAACTAATGATCTCAACAGAACCATCTGTGAGACCTTGGAATTGATACCTTTGTCCCTCTTGTTCGAATTTCATGGTTAATTCCTTAAAATCCATAAGAATGGGACCCAAAGTGCATAACCATTCAACACCTAACACAATGTCACAATCACCCATTTCAATGGAAAACATATGAGATTTCAAGTGGTAATCTCCAATTTGAAGAAATACATCTTCACAATTCCCACCATATTTCATGGACCCACCATTGGCTATCATGACTTGAAAATTATTGACGACACAAATATAGAAATTGGTTTCCTGGGCAATGTGACGATGAATAAAATTGTGGGTGCTACCACTGTCAATAAGGATGATGACCTTCCTATGATTAATATAGCCATTGAGCTTGAGGGTTTGTGGAGCGGAAAAGCCAGTGAGGGCATACAAGGATATGCATGGGTCAACTTTTGGTGGGTCAGTGGGATCCTGGGTAGCATCGGGAAGGGAGGGATCTTCAACAAGGGGAACTGTCACATCTTTTTCAAGAACATCTTTAGAAATGGCCACAAAAAGTTTTTGTTCCTTACACTTGTGCCCTGGAAAATATTTTTCATCAAAATTATAACAAAGATCCTTCAGTTGACGTTCAGTCATTTCAACCATAGGATTAGTGGGTCGAGGGTGAGGAACAAAAGAGGGTTTTTTGTTCTAGGAAAGAACAACTTGTTGGGCCTCTTTAGCACATTTATTAGCTTCCAACCAAGTTTGAATGTGGGCCATGAGAACCTGGGATCAAATTTCATCCTTTAGGCCACTGATAAAGAATTCACGAAAGAACGCATCTGACATTCCCTCGGTTCGAAAGGCCAAATGATCAAAAGCAGTTATAAAGTCTTCCATTATGACTGATTGTTTCAACTTGGTCAAACGACCAAGATAGAGGTATCAATGTCAAAGAATTCATATAGCTCTACAAAAAACTGGGTCCAGGAAATATGCCCCTGACGTGAATTTTTACGCCATTGCCACCATTGCCATCGTTTAGGATCTAGATAGAGGAAAACATAGCGAAGTTTTTCCAACTCATTAGTAATTCCATGCAGAGAAAAATAATGCTCCATTTGAGTGAGCCAACCCGTAGGATCATAGCCATCAAATTTATTGACCTCAATGTGGGGAAGACGGGGGTCACGATGAAAAGAGTTGGATTGAAAATGTAGAGAATGAGAGGAATCAACAATATCTAGTTGGTCCACGGAGGAAGGACCTGGAGTGTGGTTCAACAACTAGTTGACAAAAAAATGGAGGGTGTTAAATTGGTTCATGAATTTGGCTTCCATGGTGTCAACTTTGTGTTGGACTTAGGTCTTGAATTGTGCAAGGTGGGAATTGGTAGAGCCAATCTCAAATGTCACATGTTGGATGGAGTCTTGGGCTTGATTGATGGAAGCTTGCAGGTCTTGGTTGCGAGTGGTGGCCATTCGGAGAGGGGGAGTGCGAGCAAGGGAAAATGAGTGGGTCAGACCACAAAAAAGGACTTATAAGTGATAGGTACCACAACAATCATGGCGAGAATGGAAATCTAATGGAATAGGCAGCAAAATAGGGAAGATGGGAAGGGGTCGGGTCCACTGAAAAAAAAGGATTAAAAATGAAAGGTATGACTGTGATCAGGGAGAAAAAGGGAATCCAATGGGATAGGTCCCAAATAAGTGTGATGGCGGGACCAATATACTATTTTTTTACTCCTACGGAGTTAGAATCTGGCCTGAATAATACTACAATGATGAAATGCCCAAATGCTTAACATGAAGAAATGTGTAGCAATTTTGCAACCATAATGCAAAAGGCACAGTTGCACGACAATAGATCTTGTCTGTTTTGTTTTTTTTTTTCCATCCCAAGGGGTAGGGTATTCAGGGTTTCTACAAACAATGGTTTTCCCTGTGCTATAAATCTATGATATACATGCAGGGTCCAACAATACTACTCAGCCTAATATCTTAGGGAACCAACTAAGGAGGCTAGACCGTTCCATTATCTGTACTACCCGACTACCTAGGTACTAGAGAGTATCTTCTTGAGTGATGTTCTCGGTGGAACTATAGCAGTCATACTACCAATCTGTTTATCTGTAAAGGGCTTCAGGAGATCTAGTTAGATTCGTATACAAGTGTTGTATGATGCGCTACCACTCAAAGGGGTACCAACATGGGTTACAAGGGTGGCCAACATATGTTCGCTTAAGTACCACTTTTATTTCCTATGTGTACTACTCCCCAACCGTGGGTTTATGCATGTAAAGACAGATATTTATAGCTTTAAGACGCCGAAATACGACTCTACCCTGAAAAAAATTAACCCACAATTTTTTGCCAAAGAAAGTTCTATGATACCACTCATAAGGTTCCAGGTCTATTATATTAGTAGAGAAGAAGAACAATGAAAAAAATAAAACTGAGATAGCAACATAATACGAAAATACTGTAGATATAACATAGGAACAACAAACTATATAGAACCACAACACAATAATTATACCTTTATTGATAGGAAACAAGGTTCACTTGTCTCTTCGAGGGGGAAACCTACATCAGAGCAGAGCTCTATTATAATAATTATTCAAGACAAAAGTTCTCATACCCTCTACTCCTATTTATGCTAAATTTATCTATCCAAAAGAACAATCTAGAGGAAGATCCTTCTAGAAGTGGAAGCTTCTATTAGGTCTTTTTACATTTGACTTATTCCTCCTTATTGCTAGGCCTTATTAATATTGACCTTTATTACATGTAAATATATTATTCTACCCACTTGAGGGGTTAGGTAGGTTAGGTCCCTAACACTAAGTCTAGCTCTAGAATCAACTCAAATTTCTATATGATGGTTATCAATCTTACATTCCACTTCAATCATAGGGGATTGATATTCTGCTTGCTTGTTGTCCAAGGCTACATAAATCCTTGGCATATTCCCTCACATGTCTTCAACTGTTTCAGCCTCTTGAATGTTGTGTAAAATCCTCATTCTTTATTTTTTGTGAGGGAATTCCCTATATATGTGATTCCCCTCACATCCCCAACATTGTATAGATTACTGCCTTAGCCTTTTCCCAAATAAATCTGCAATCTTGTGCTCATTTTGTGTTGACTGACCTTGCTAGTTTTCTTGGGATTTGTTCTTGGAAAATGGTGGATTAAAACCTTTATTCCTTTGATCCTTTTTACCCTTCATATTTTCATTTCAAGATTTTTAGAAATTTGGCCTTCCTCTGCTCTACCCATATAGATGTTTTTCTCTCCTTATGGCTTCCTCCAAAGTCTCGGGGTTATCATATTGTATATTGTCACTATAGAAAAAGGGTAGCCCACTCATAAATATTTGTATTTTGGCTTTCTCATCCTTTATGAAGTCAACATACTTCAACAATTCAAATAACCTCTTCTCATATTCATCCATTATCATGCTTCCCAACTTGTGTTCAAAGAACTCATTCATCTTCCTTTCATAGTAATGCTTGGACAAATAATTCTCTTGGAAATATCCTTTGAACTATCTCCATGATATCCTTTTCTCATTAAGGTGCTTGGCTTGCTTAATTTAATCCCACCACATGGTTGCATTTTCTTGCAAGTGGTAGGTTGCAATTCTAGATTCTACCCTTGAGGGGTAATCATGCAGCTAGAAAGATTTCTTCATTTCCAACAACCAGGCATCAACCTCATCTCCTTTCCTGTGCTCACCATTGAAAGTTGGTGGATTGATTTTCCTGAGTTCACCTTGCAAGATGCATGCCTTAGGCATTATTCTCTCCCTCCTGATAGGAGACACACTTGGGTTGATCCTTGGCCCTAAACTCACATGAATTATTCTAGTGGATTACCTTGGAGAATGATGGCACCTGCTCATGCTTCTTGACTTCCTGTCATCCTCGTGATCATCCTTTTTTCTTTGGGATCTGGATGCTATCACTTGTCTAGAACTAGTTGCTTGCTTGGTTCCAGAGTCCCTGTTAACTTTCCTATGCAACATATTCAGACTCTGAAGTATCTCTTCATAATTCTTTCATTATCTTCCTTATAACTCTACACTTCTCTATGCAGGATTCTCACAGTTACAGGCTCATTCCTGTCTCTTCTTACATTTAACTCTATATTAGCATTTACCATGTTGACATGAATACCTAAAACCTCCTCCTCATGGCTGTAATATCCTTGGGCATATTCCATAACTCCGATCCTCATATAAGAACCAAATTTGTTTTCCTATACCTCTAATTCTGCAAGAAATGTGCATGTAATAATTATTGTTAGCACACATTGCATACTATACAACATTTCACTAATTAGAATACAAGTTATTATTCATCTCTATTTATGAATAAAAAAATGAAATAAGTCAAAATATGAATCTTTATACACATTCCTCTCTAAAACATCTCTCTAACGAGTGTACTCATGCCTCATTCTGAGTTCCGAGTGAAAAGTTACAACATTCACGAGTTGCAATTTCCCCTCACTTACTGCTGTAGAATTTACTTTATTAATTTTTCACAAAATTTTAGTGCCCAATTCAAAATTTTGGGTGGATATATGTCTTCTCCTTCTCAATATCTTTCCAACGACTATTTTGTTTCTTGAATCTGATCTCTGAGTTGAAAGTTATGGTCCAGATAAGTTTGGATTGTTTTCTCATTTTATCCTTGTATGCTATAGCTGTCTTCTTTCTCTTCCTGCACTTTTTTTTAAATGCCAAGATTCTAAATCTATCTCCATGGTTGTCTTCTATGGTTCATAATATTTCCATAGACTACTCTTGTGCCTCAAACAGACTTATGAGCAAGGAGTTATGCCCTCTGGAAGTAAATTGGTGCCAAAATTTTACCTTAACTATTTTAGCTATAACTTTCTCATACGAGCTATGTTTTGTGATCGGAATAGCTTGTTGCATAGCTCTCTCTGAGTTATTTTATTTAAACTACAAGGACATAGTGTACCAAAGGTACACTTTTTATCATCGATTTTGATTGCCTAAAAATGTCATTAAGGGCCTCAAAATCGCCCCGCAAGTTTAATACCTTAAAAAATATGAAAAGTTCACACAAAATTGGTTTTTTTACTACTATAAAAACTTTTAAATCTAAGTAGTCAATCTCAAATAAGGTGAAATATCAGCTGTTGATATCAAATCTATCAGTGATCGGTGTTTTCCTTTAGATGCACGCAACACTTTTCCCAAATTGCTGACTCAACTGTCGGCCATTGGCCCTTTCCTTTGGAAACTAATTTGCAAGATATCACTAAGGCATCCAATCCGAACATCGACCATAGATTTTCGATGATTCTTGTTGGCGTATGAAAATCCTTACCAATTCGATCAACCTGATAATCAGCCATCAACCATTTCTGTTGGCATGTGAAAACACTTTTCCAATTCGATCGACCCGAATATTGGCCATCGATCATCTCTTTGTTGGTGTGGCATGACACGTGGATGCTAACATGGCATGACATGTAGACTCTAACATGACACTCTAGTTGACATGGAATGACACGTGGATGTTGACATTGTATGACACATTGTCACCCTCTTTTATTCATCGACCATTAGCAGTTTCCCTTGGATGACCCAAACACGTCGTCGAATCATTCGACCCAATCATGATTCATTGACGATCGACGATTCCTCTTGTCGAGAAAACACCTTGCTAAAATGACTGACCCAACCATCGTCAATTTCCATTGGTGGCTAAAACACTTCACCAATTCAGTTGACCCAACCATCAAACATCGACGAATTCTCTTGGCCAATTCCAACACTTAGAAATTTTCGACCAAAACCATGATGAATTTGGACCATTGATATGTCATTCAAACTGAACTTGACCATCAATTTGATCCATTTTCAAAACTAACGAAAATGAATCTTGGTCGTCGATCTAATTCACCTTCCAAATAGTCGAAAATGAATCCATATTTTTGATCTACTTCAACTTCAAAACGATCGAAAATGAATCTTGGTCGTTGATATGCTAGAAAATGGAAAACTTCAAAAACCTTATAAGTTTTAAAATCTATCAAAATGAATCTAGTATGTTAATCTCAAAATAAAACATGATCTCGATCATCGATTCACCAAATTTCGTCCAATTCTACAGTGGCCATTAAAACACAAATTTTGACCTTCCAGGTTGAATTCAACTCTACAATTCTACAGATTGACACCATTAAAACTCTTGGAAATGGATACGAGAAAAATTCAACCTAAATTTGCTCACGAATTTGGGGATTTCTCTCTAATTTTTCAATGTTTTCCCCCAATTCCGCACAGAACGAAATATGTAACAACAAATTTTCCCAATTCACACTCTTTCTGGACCATACAAGCCCGATGTTTGGACCATAGACTCTGATACCATGATTTAACATTCCCCATCCCAGCTGAGGACCATTACGTGTAGAAAACACATAAATTAAAAAAAATATCTGCTAACTAAATTCTTGTATCTTACTAGCTATGAATTACACTAGATTTAACTATTATTTGTTACCATTAATTAAATGAAACTACAATATTATAAAATAAACAAGAAATGAAACTAATAAACTCAAATAAAACAACATATAAATCCATTTTAAACATAGAGTGGATGCACAACAATTTAACTCATAAATATAACACATACAACAGATAAAACACTTATCTTTTAATTCAATTGTGCAACCAGATGCTTGACAGATGTTCCACCCAACCATAGACTTGTTGTTCCAAATATCAACAATAATTCACCCCCGAGCTGGGGCTTCCAATCCATAAAATTGGGTGGTCTCTCACTATCCTCTCACAACTCAAAAATCCCACAACCCACCGGTAATCTCCTACAACTATCCCAATTTTCCACCAACTCTCTTCCTCTCGACCCGTCCAACCCAAGGAATGTACCCCTTTAGTGATTTCAATGCATTGCCATTCATTTATCAGGTTCCCTCCAGAACATGTAACCAGGAATATATCTGCTAAGAAAATCAAGGGAGCTCACTACCAGAAAAAACTATCAGCAACACAACAACAAACATTTATTGTTACAGTGCAACTCACACAAGAGTTCACTCTTCAGGCCTGATAACCTAGATCTTCATTCTTTTGCTCCAAATATGCCCCAGAAACTCTCCAAAATGCTCCATAATTCACCCTCCATGGTTTATCTATCTCTAATCTCTTATTTTATTGATCCAGGTGGATATTGGTGGCCACCCACCTATTCCAGCTAGCTCATCTTGACAGATTTTAGTTCATCACGTTCTTCTGTAATTCTTTGTAATCGTGGGTTCTGCACTTCCGGGGTTGTCTGAAGCCCTACACAGCTTCCAGTTGGATATCGGTGACCTCCCACCTAATCTAACTAGATTATTTTGAAAGGTTTCATGTCAGTTAATCTTTTTGTACCTCTGGGGCCGTTTTGGGGCCCTAAACAACGTTTTTGGGGATTTCCACAGTCAAACTATGAATTGAGTCACAATTTGATGGAATAATGTGTATTTCTATAAAATACCTTTCCAACGGGCTATAACACACCTAAAACAGAGATTGTATGCCAAATTTACGACCCCGGGAAGTTGAGGTACCAACTTACCCATCGGGGCCCACATAACTTTTGGCGTTTCATCTCCTAGGGTTAGGTTTTTGGATGTCTATGTTTTTGGCATTCATTAGTAATGTTAAAAATTCCTCTGGAGCATCATTGTAATCATTTTTCTTAGACGAATGTGTGTAGCAACCACATCTCTTCTCAGAGGTAGCTACCACCATTTGAACAAGTTGTTTTCAGTTCTACAGTTTTACAGTTTCAACCTATTTTATTTATTCAATAGAAGTTATTGTTCATTGGATATATGTTGTTGTTCTTCATATATATGTGTTATTGTATTCAATCTATTATTCATTTTTTTCCGCTCATAAATCCATATCAGTGGTATCAGAGTGGTCCGCTCTTCATTTAGTTTTCTTTGTGCGTGTCCCCAACAAGATCTGGGTACAAGAAGTTGGGACTCGAACCAATCGACCTTTACAATATTGGTCGCACAGAGCCCTACAACAACTCACAGGGGATGAGAAGAAATATGATGGATCAGGAGATCCTTTTAAACTGTTGCTCGAGGAATCCCTTGCGTGACAAAGGAAAAAATCGATGGACAACTTTGCACAGATCCTTCGGTGGATTCCCATAGGAGACGCATCTTCATCAAGTGGCCACACAACCCCCTTCAAGGTACACATAAATTTTTATATTCCATTATTTGAAGTACTGATAGATGCAAATGTTTTAGATAAATGGTTGAATATGCTCAAAGGGTACTTTTCGGTCCACAATTTTTTCGATAGGGAAAATATTACTTTTGCACTCCTCAAGGCCATCCCCCATATTAGATACTGGTGGGATACTTACTTTGAGCAAAGGGCCACAAAGGAATATGAAATATTTGTGGTCGTCCCCACATGGGATTCCTTCAGGGATACCATCAAATAATAGTACTACCATGTTGGAAGCTACGAGGACCAATACACAAGATGGACCACACTTCGTCAGGAAAGGGATCAGACAGTACCAGATTTCACCAATATTTTCAATACCCTGCGCACCAAATTGGGTATCAAAGACTCTGAATGACATTTGGTACTCAAATACCATAGTTGTATTCATATATACATTCAAACAAAAATGGAGTTTCTAGACATCGCATCATTAGGTACGACTTATAGATATGCTGTTAAGATCAAGCAAAAATTTAAGAAGAAGAGGTGATAGTTTAGATCTGCAAACTAATCATATCTGAAGCAAGGAAAATGTGTCCCCAACCCACAAAACAAGGGACAAAGAAAATATTTCCACTCTCAAGACAACCACTCCAAGTTGCAACCCAAGAAGGGTGATGACAAGTTGAACAAGGACACGGGGAAGTGGTGTGAATATCACAAAATCCCTTGGCACAACAATGAAGAATGTCACTCCAGGTTGTCACTGGTGGCCGAGTTGAAAGCTTCTGAGTCAAAGGAAGATTCTGACTCTGAATCAAATCCAGAAAGAGGAAAGCGGATTATCAATGCCGAACCCAATTCCATTGTCTCTACCACCAAAGTCCAGCCAAGCGAAATAGAAGAACCAGAGGAAGGGTAATGCCTTTTTCAATCCTAGATGTGGGTAAATGGCGCTCCGCTTCATTTCATTGTCGATAGAGGAAGTCATAATAATCTGATCTCAGCAGAGGTGGTCAAGCGGTTGGACCTGCCAATAACATCGCACCCCCAACCCTACACCATCGGTTGGCTTTGCCAAGGAATATATGTATGCATCAACCAACAATGGTGTATGCCCTACAACATCAAGCCCTTCGAAGACGAGGTATTGTGTGATATTTATCCCCTTGAAGTTTGTGATGTTCTGTTAGGCCAACCATATTTGTGAAAGTGACATGCTATGTATGATTCTGGACCCATAGTGTTATTATTACTTTGGATAGACAATTGTACAGGATACTAGAGGTAGCGTCACCTATTTCTATTTCTTTAATCTTTGCTAAGCAATGCAGTAAGGTCATTTCACAGACCGAGAAGTTCATCTTCTTTGTGACTCATGCTCGTAGTGAATAGAAGGTCGCCACCACATCCGTGACCTCCACATAGAGCCTCTCTTTGCAACATAAGAAAGTGGACAGGATCGTGGAAGAGTACAGAGACATATTCTCCTCACCCATCAGGGTACCGATGCATTGTCAATTCAAGCATCCAATTGATCTAACCCATGGTACAACTATGCCCAATGGACTAGTATATCATCATTCGCTAATGGCAAATGATGAAATCAAGTGACAGATCCAATATTTTCTTCAAAAGGGGCACATTTGACCCAATTCCTCTCCTTGCGGGAGCCCAATTTTAATGGTGCAGAAGAAAGACGAGACCTGGAAGCTCTGCATTGATTATAGAGGATTAAAAAAGATCACAGTCAGGAACTGATACTCAATTCCCCACATTGATGACCTTCTTGAACAACTCAAGGGGGAGAAGTTGATCAACAAGATTGACTTGAAGTTTGGCTACCACTAGGTTCCCATAGAACCAACTGATGTATGGAAGAAAACTTTCAAATATAAAGAGGGTCTCTTCGAATGGTTGGTCATGCCCTTTGGTTTAACAAATGCACCAACAAATTTCATGAGGTTGATGGATGATGTGTTGAGACCCTTCACCAACGCTTTTTTGGTGGTATATATGGATGACATCATGATCTTCAACAAAACTTGGGAGGAACACATGCAACATATTTAACAGGTTTTGAGAATTCTGCAACAACACAAGCTATATGCCAACGTGGAAAAATTATCCTTTGGCATGAACTGGGTCCAATACTTGGGCTATCTTGTTGATGAGAATTTGGTATATTTGGATCCAGCTAAGATCCAAGTCATCCATTATTGGCCATCCCCGACCACAATAACCGAGCTTCAGAGCTTCTTGGGGTTTCCAACTTCTACCATAGGCTCATTTTGGGATTCTCCCATATTGTCTGGGCCCTCAGCTAAGTGACTAAGGGTGGTGGTAAGGAAAAGTTCACATGGGGGAAGGCACAACAAAAATCATTTGATGATTTGAAGAATTTCCTATGCTCAACTCCAATACTCTCCTTACCCGATATAAAACAATCATTCAAGATTGAGATTGATGCCTCTGACTATGTTGTAGGCATAGTTCTCACTTAGCACGGTCATCCAGTGGCATACCATAGTGAGACACTCTCAGATACTATACGAAAATACCCCACCTATGAAAAGGAAATGTATTCCATTGTGCAATCCTTACGCCAATGGAAACATTACATTCTAGGAAAGGAGACAATCATCCACACTGATCAAAAGACTCTGCAATTCATATAGACACAAGGGAAATTGCATAACGACTTCCATCAAAAGTGGTCCACATACCTACAACAGTTTCATCTCAACATCAAGTATAAGACATGGAGCACAAATCATGTTGTTGACTGCATAACTCGAAGATGGCCATTTTCACAGCTTGCAAGAAGAGAATGACGATGATAGATACTGCCAAGATCTTCTTCGAATAGGTGTGGGTCCATTTTGGGATACCACAGACCATCATTTCAAATCAGGACAATAAGTTCCTCAACAAATTTTGGTCAAGCCTCTGGTCACTGTTGGACACCAAGCTCATTAAATTCACTGCATTCCACCCCCAAATTGAGGGCCAAACTGAGGTCGTCAATCAAATGATTGTGCACATCCTGCACATGTATAACTCTAAGAATCCGCTTACATGGGATGAGAGTCTTCCCTATGTTCAACACAAGTACAAAAAGGTTCTCCATAGCTCCACTGGTCATATCCCATTTCAAGTGGGGTTGGGATTCCAACCCTTGGGTCCCATTAATGTTGCACTACCTCTTGCAACCACACAAGCATAATATTCCCATGTTCAGTATGAGGCTGACAAAGAAACCCAATTCATTGAGCGGATTCAACACATCCGCCTACAGGTCCATGAGATTTTGCAGAAATTTAATGCTAAGTACAAGCAGTGTCGTGATCAACACCGGGTACCACACACGTTTCAGGTGGGAGACACGGTCTAGTTACATTTGCAGAAAGAAATCCTCACAAGGCCCCATCGAAAGATCATTCCACTTCTCTATGGGCCTTACATTATCATCAATTTTTTGGGTGGCAGTGCTTTTGAGCTCAACACTCCCCCCTTCCTTGGCTTGCACCCAGTGTTCAATGTGGACCTCCTTCGACATATTTTACACCATTATTGGACACCTCCTAGATCTAAAACAATTGAAACCAATAGAGCTCAACCCTGAATGCATGTAACAAGCCTCCATTGATTATATAGTGGACACATAGGTCAAGGGCACTCACCACCAGAGGATCCAACTTTATCAGGTTGTCAAGGCAGGAAAACTCCTACACCAAGGCAAGTGGCTCACCCGGGACCAAATTCAATAGAAATTTCCCCACCTGATGGGGGCACTCAATGCAATGGAGACCATTTCTTTCTAAGGGGAGAGTACTGATCCATGTGGGTATTGGTGGCCATCAACATATTCCAACTGGCTCATCTTGACAGCTTTTAGTTTAGAACGTTCTTCTTTAATTATTTGTAATTATGGGTTTTTCACTTCTGGGGCTGTATGAATTCAATTTTGGATGGATATGGGTGGCTTCCCACCTAATCCAACTAGCTTATTTTGGAAGTTTTCATGTCAGTACATCTTTTTGTACTTTCGGGGTCGTTTTGGGGCCCTAAACAATGTTTTTTGGGCTTGACATAGTCAAAATATAGACTAGGTCAGCGTTTGATGGCATAATGTGTAGTTCTTGAAAAGACCTTTCCAATGGGCTATCACACTCCTAAAATGGAGATCATATGCCAAATTTATGACCCTAGGAAGTTGAGGTACCAACTTACCCATCGGGGCCCACATAACTTTTGGCGTTTCATCTCCTAGGGTTAGGTTTTTGGATGTATAGGGTTTTTGAATTCATGAGTAATGTTAAAAAGGTCTCTGGAGTTTCATTGTAATAATTCTTCTCAAACAAATGCATGTAGCATCCACATCTCTTCTCATAGGTAGCTACCACCATTCGATAAAGTTGTTTTCAATTATGCAGTTTTACAGTTTCAACCTATTTTCTTTATTCAATAGAAGTTAGTATTCATTGGATATCAGTTGTTGTTATCTGTATCTCTATGTTATTGTATTCATTCTATTATTCATTTCATTCCACTCATAAATCTGGATCAGTGGTATCAGAGTGGTCTACTCCTCATTTATTTTTCTTTTTGCATGTCCCTAACAAGATCTGGGTACAAGAAGTTGGGACTCGAACCAGTCGAGCCTTTGCAAGATCGGTTGTGCCGAGCCTGACAACAACTCATGGGGGATGAGAAGAAAAATTATAGAGCAAGAGATCCTTTTAAGCTTTTTCTTGAGGAAGCCCTTGCGTGAAAAAGGAATGAAATGATGGACAACTTTGCACAGATCCTTCAGCGGCTGCCCACAAGAGACGAATCTTCATCAATCAGCCACACAATCCCCTTCAAGGTAAAAGTAAATTTTGATATTCCATTATTTGAAGGACTGATAGATGTGGATGTTGTATATAAATGGATGAATCCGCTTGAAGGGTACTTTTCGGTCCACAATTTCTCCGATAGGAAAAATATTACTTTTTCACTCCTCAAGGTCATCCCCCATGTTAAATACTAGTGGGATACTTACTCTAAGAAAAGGGCCATGAAGGAATCTGCAATATTTGCAGTCACCCCAACATGGGATTTCTTCAAGGATGCCATTAAAGAACAATACTACCCTGTTGGAAGCTATGAGGACCAATACAAAAGATGAAACACACTGCATCAGGAAAGAGACCAAACAGTACCAGATTTCACCAATATTTTCCATACCCTCTGCACCAAATAGGATATAAAATAATCTGAATGACATCTGGTGCTCAAATACCATGACTGTATTCATAGATACACTAAAAAAAAATGGAGATTTTGGAAATCACATCATTAGGTGCATCTTATAGATATGTTGTCAAGATCGAGTAGAAATTTAAGCAAAAGAGGCAAGAGTTTGGATCTGTAAACTCCTCACAGCCAAAGCAAGGAAAAGGTGGCCTGAACCCACAAAACAAGGGAAAGATAAAATATGGCCACTCTTAGGACAACTAGTCGAAGCCACAAACCAATAAGGGTAATGAGAAGTCGAAGAAGGACACAAGAAAGTTGTGTGAATATCATAAAATCCTTTAGCACAACACTAAAGAATGTCGCTCCAAGAAATCACTGATTGCCAAGCTAAAAGATTCCAAGTTAGAGGAAAATACTGACTCCGAATCAAATCTAGAAAGAGGAAATAATATTATCGATGTTGAACCCAATGCCACTATCGCTACCACCAAAGTCCAGCCAAGCGAACCAGAAGAACTAGAGGAAGGGGAATACCTTTTTCACTCATAGATGTGGGTAAAGGGGACTCTACTTCATTTCATTGTCGATAATGGAGTTAAGAAGAATATGATCTCAGCAGAGGTCATCAAGTGGTTGGACCTGTCGATAACACCGCACCTACATCCATACACAATTGACTGGCTCCGCCAAGGAAGAGATCTCCGCATCAGCCGAGAGTGTCATCTACCCTATGACATCAATCCCTTCAAAGACGAGGTATTGTTTGATATTTCTCCCTTGAAGTTTGTGATGTTTTGTTAGGTCAATTATATTAGTGGAAGCGACATGTTGTGTGATGCAGGAGCATTGCTCCAAGCCAGCTATGCACCAGCCAGCCAACATGACAAGCGTGTTCAATGGAGAGGAGAGGCGCAACCCTCTCACTTTCAAATTTCAAATTTCAAATTATTGTATTAAATGATTGTAAGGCTAGTAGAGCCAAAAATCCATGCATATGCGTAGGCTTTAGTAAAGGTTGCCTTAAATAGGTTGTAAGGTTGAGATCTAGATCTGATTCAGACTAGACAGTCATTCAATATAATTGAATGTAAATTAATGAGAGTTGGTGAGGATGGAGGGAAGAGCTCAAGGAGCCCCTCTTTGTAAAAAGATCTTATTTGTATCTAGTGGAGAGAGTTTTTAGAAGGGGAGAAGAGATCCGAGACTCTATGGCAGTCCAAGCTCAAACACATTGTAAAGAGGCATTTTCATATTAATACAAAGAGCAGTTTTTCCTGCACATGAGTCTTTATGTGTTAATGAGTTCATGAATGAATGTCTTTATGTGTTGATGATATGCTGTAGATGTATGTTAGGTATGCATTTGCAGGGATAGACATAATTTACTGTCTATGATTTCTTCGATTCCAGGTTTGGGTTCTTTGAGGCTTCATGCAAGAGCTTGCATGACAAAATACTGCGGGTGTTGTGAGCCAGTGCAAGGAGTGCACTTCTGAATTCTGCAGATTCAGATAAAGACGTGCCAGGAGGATGCACCAACAGAAGTCATTGACTCAAGGAGAATCCTCAAGGTTGATGAACACCTTGGAGGTAAGACTGTGCAAAGGGAGGCACAGAGAAGACAAAATTACTGAGGATTATTTGGAAGCTCTGCCAAGAGGGCATTGAGCGAATGCACTGGATGCATTGAAGAGAGAACTCTATTTCGAGTTCGTTGAGAAGACATAACCACTGTAGGTTTTGTAGAGCTCTGTCAGGAGGGCATCGAGCGAGTGCATAAAGTGCACAAAAGGAACTCTATTCTGAGTTTAGAGATAAGAGAAGTGTCACGGGAGGAGACCTTCACAGGGTTACTGAACACCCTGCAGGCCCAGCAAGGAGTGCTTGAGCATAAGTTGCCAGAGGGCACTTATATCCTTTCAAGGAGAGAAAGGGGTAGAGACATTTATAAGTTTGAGAAAGATAATCTTAGGATGGATAGCACAGTTATGTGCAGAAGTTCTGCAAGGACTGCACTCAGAGTGAACTTGTCTCAAGTTTAGAAGCTCAGGAGGAAAAGTGCCTTTGCGCACAGGGAAATAGCCGAGAGGAGTGTAGAATTCGAGGAACCCTTCGAGGTTTCATAGTCGACAAAGCTCAGGAAGGACAATGTCCTTAGAACATGGGCAGGAGCCAAAGTTATAGGCTTCGTAGAGGAAGCAAAGGTCGAGGCTTTTGGAGCGTCGAAAAGTCTTTCAAGTTCAGGAAGAAACACAATCTCAGGAGGGAGCACAACTATCGTTAGATCAGCTGGAGAGGATGAGAATCTGGACCATTGAATCTACGTCTAGGAAAGCAGGAGGAGAGTGCACAGAAGAAAGAGATCTGGGGTGTCAGATCTGGGTGCATGGACCAATAGCCATCAGATCTAGGAGAAGCTGCACGAGGTTTAAACCTCGTATGTGAAGAAGGGAATGAAATGCATATTTTGACATTTCGGCTACTGGGAGATACAAAGGGAAAGAGTTGGGACTCTTGACCAATGAAATCTCGAAAGGATCATGACCATCCAACAAGAGGATACGTGGCGAGTGGTCGAGGTTTCGGGGAAATTGCCGAAAGGAGGATTTCAACATTTCGGCTAATGGGAATGCAAAGGGTGAGAGTTCAGAACTCTTGACCCATGAAATCCAGAAATGACACAAGCTGTCGGATCAGGAGAGGCTATGAGCCGTTGATCCCAGTTTGGAGCGGAAGATCGGTGTTTCGGGGTTTGGTACTTCAGTATTTCGGATACTGAAAGTTCGAAGGGGCAAGGAGTTGTTGCAACCGGGATCGCAAAGTCCCGAAACGCGAAAACTCGAAAGCACAATGAGGAATAACGTCAGCCATGGGATAGGGTCACATATTTTGGCATTTCGGTGTTCGACATTTCGGCAATCTCGAGGACAAGAGGTCGGGGGCGCTTTGCACTGGAAATTCCCGAATTCGCGAAAAACAACATATCTTTGGAGTGAGACTGCGGTCATACATTTCGGCAGTTCGAGATTCGGCATTTCGGCAATCCCGAGGACAAGAATTCGGGCACTTGACATTGAAAGTCTCGAAGTCACAAAATGCGACGTACCTTCGGAGTTGGGCTGTGGTCATGGAGGACAAAATCGTATAGACCGAAATTTCGGCATTTCAGCATTTTGGAGTTGAGGGAATCGAAGGGTCAAGAAACTTGACATCAAAACTCCCGAAATTGTGAAACCCAAAATTCCTTTTCAGAAAGGGTCGTGGTCATGTCTAGTGGCCGTGTGGAGGTGAAGACTCACGCCTGGTGCATTGCTTGTGTAGGTGGAGTTTCGTAAAGGACCTATGGATCTGATTTGTTGAAGGTTCCAGTAGGGAACTGAAGGAGCTTCTTTGGCTCGAGCAGAAATAAGAACGATCCTAAGACCGGGAGGTCGCACAGAACCTAATGGGTAGGGGGTACTGTGTCAGTGTGGTATTCTGGGCCGTTAGATCTGGGCGCATGGACCGATAGCCATCGGATCCAGGAGAAGCTACACGAGGTTTAACCATCGTATGTGAAGAAGGGAACAAAAGGCCTATTTTGGCATTTTTTCTACTGGGAGATACAAAGGGCAAGAGTTGGGACTCTTGACCCACGAAATCTCGAAAGGATCGTGACCATCCAATAGGAGGATATGTGGCGAGCGGTCGAGGTTTCAGGGAAATTCTCGAAAGGAGGATTTCAGCACCGAGAATGCAAAGGGTGAGAGTTCAGAACTCTTGACCCATGAAATCCCAAAAATACGCAAGCCATTGGATCAAGAGAGGCTATGAGCCATTGATCCTAGTTTGGAGTGGAAGACTGACATTTTGAGGTTCGACACTTTGGTATTTCAGAAACCAAAAGTTCGAAGGGGAAAAGAGTTGTTGCAGTCGGGATCGCGAAGTCCCGAAACGAGAAAACCTAAAATAACAACGAGGAATAGCGTCAATCACGGGACAGGGTCACATATTTCAGCATTTCGACAATCCCAAGGACAAGAGGTCGGGGGCACTTTGCGCTGGAAATTCCCAAAGTCACGAAAAGCAACATATCTTTGGAGTGAGACTGCGGTCATACATTTCGACAATTCGATATTTGACATTTCGGCAATCCCGTGGACAAGAAGTCGGGCACTTGACATTGAAAGTCCCAAAGTCACGAAACACGATGTACCTTCAGAGTTGGGCTATGGTCACGGAGGAAGAAATTGCATAGACCAAAATTTCAGCATTTCGGCATTTTGGAGTTCAGGGAATCGAAGGGTCAAGAAACTCGACATCGGAACTCCTGAAATCACAAAACTCGAAATCCCTTTTCGGAAAGGGTCGCGCTCATGTCTGGTGGCCGCATGGAGGTGAAGACTCACGCCTGGTGCATTGCTTGTGCAGGTGGAGTTTCGTAAAGGACCTGTGAATCTGATTCATTGAAGGTTCTAGTAGGGAATTGAAGGAGCCACTTCGGATTGATAAAAAATCAGAATGATCCTAAGACCAGGAGGTCACGCAGAACCTGCTGGGTAGGGGGTCCTGCGTCAATGTGGTATCAGAGCTTGATTCTTTGTCTGTATACTACAAGTAGAGGGAGGTAGAGTAGATAAAGAAAATACTCTGATACACGACAAGTGTGGTATCAGAGCTTGATTTTGTCTGTATACTACAGGCAAAATGAGGCAAAAGAGAAGGAGACTGAGTGTTGAAGCTCTGTAGAGATTGTTGTAGGTGCGCAGCAGTCAAAAGACAGTCAGGTGGACTGTAGGGAAAGCTGGAAGCACTCACGGTTGCAGAGTGACAACGATAAGTTTTCCAGGAGGTCAGACAGGAACATGAAGATGGCTACTGAAGTCCATGGACACAGTGGAAAGAAGAACCGCCAACAGCAAATGAGTAAAGCAGAGATGGATTTAGAGCTCGCTAAGATAAGAGCGAGGATGGAGGAGCTTGCATTTTGGATGCAGCAAGATTCAAAGCCACGATGGGTGTATGAATGGCCCATGAAAACAAAGGTGAAGTGGCTAGTCAAGGAATTGTTGGCCAAAATACAACGAAGATTGTTGAAGGAATGGCTGAGGTATGATGAAATCCTCAGGGTTAAAGAAGAGATGGTTCATGTCTGTGAACCAGAGACTAGGAAGGATCTCAGTGGTGATGAGGAGAAGAGATCGTTGGAGGATCTCGTGAACTTCCAGGAAGGAAGAAATGAAAGTTCAGATTTCTAGATGGGGAATGAGATGGTATCGTTGGACGATCTCAGAGGTTTCCAGGTGAGCAGCGAGGAAATTTCAAGTTGCTAGGTGGGCAATAGGATGAGATTGCTGGAGGATCTCATAGACTTCCAAATGGGTAGTAGAAAATTCCCAATTTTCCAGGTGGGTAGGGAAAAGGAGATGAGATTGTTTGAAAGTCTCGGGAGCTCAGAAGTGAGTTCATGTCAGCAAGGAGTGTTGATGGAGATGGGATCAATTGATCTCATAGACTGCCAGGTGGGCAGCAAAAAAATCCCTTGTTGCTAGGTGGGAAAGGTAGAGCAGATGAGACTGACTGAAAGTCTCATGAACTCGGAGGTGAGTTCATATCAGCGAGAGGAGTTGATAGAGGAAGATCAGAAGAGCATTCTGATGATTGGGGGGATAAAGGTATTCCTGCCATATAGCCCAGTGGAGGCCATCGTGTGTGTTGCCGATGCAACAACATCAGAAAGAAAACCAGTAGAGACTATCATGGAGAAAGAGATGGAGCAGATATCAGAGGCTTCCCAAGTAGAGAAAAAGGAGCATTCAGAAGAATGGCTTGAAATTTTCAGCCAGGAAGCTGAAGCAGAGATAGCTGCAACACTGAAGTTAACAGTAAGGGAAGAAGAAGGGCATGCAGATAAGATTCTCACTCCATGGGAGAAGGAGCTAGAAATGTTGGAGGATTGGTTGAACCATCCAGAGCCAGTAGATGACTGCCACGAGAAGATAGTCATGCAGATGTTGGCAGAGGAGAATTCCAAGGAATCACTCAGAAATTTCAGCCAAGGAGATGAATAGATGATAACTGTGGTGCAGAGGCATGTAGCGGTAGATGAAGGAGAATTTCAGTCTGAGGAGCAGCTAGAGGAAGTATGCCAGCAGGAGAGCTGACATTCAAGCTGTCAGAGGAGGAAGCTGAGAAACAACTAAGTGATAGGATTGCAGAATTGGAGTCTGCAGCAGAATGGCAACTCAATGCCACAAAAGAGGAAGAAGATGGCATGGGATATCTAGTTGATCTACCTATTTGTAGGGAAGAAGTGTAGTGGAGAAAGCTGCAAAAGGAGAGCCAACTGTGGGAGCAGCTGGATGAGATAATTGAGGAGATCAGAAGGCTGATGATCAGATCAGAAGAAGTGGTCAGCAAAGTGAAGCTAGACAGAGGAGAACTTGCCATAGCAGCAGGGAACCAAAAGCAACAACAACGAGGCAATGGAGTGGATGGACAACTCCAAAGAATTGTTTGGGATCCAAGTGGATTTCAACAGAGCCTAAAAGCTCATGAGCAGGAGCTCATGATTTTTTGCAGAAGAGGAGTATGATGTAAGAGCATCACTCCAAGCTAGCTACACATCAGCCAGCCAGCACATCAAGCATGTTCAATGGAGAGGAGAGGCACAACCCTCTCACTTTCAAATTTGAAATTTGAAATTATTGTATTAAATGATTGTAAGGCTGGTAGAGACAAAAAGCCATGCATATGCACAGGCTTTAGTAAAGGTTGCCTTAAATAGGTTGTAAGGGTGAGATCTAGATCTGATTTGGACTAGACATCCATTCAATATAATTGAATGTAAATTAATGAGAGTTGGTGAGGATGGAGGGAAGAGCTCGAGGAGCCCCTCTTTGTAAAAAGATCTTCTTTGTATCTAGTGGAGAGAGTTTTTAGAAGGGGAGAAGAGAGCTGAGACTCTGTGGCAGTCCAAGCTCGAACACATTGTAAAGAGGCATTTTCATATTAATACAAAGAGCAGTTTTTCCTACACATGAGTCTTTATGTGTTAATGAGTTCATGAATGAATGTCTTTATGTGTTGATGATATGTTGTAGATGTATGTTAGGTATGCATTTGCAGGGATAGACATAATTTACTGTCTGTGAGTTCTTTGATTCCAGGTTTGGGTTCTTTGAGGCTTCATGCAAGAGGTTGCATGACAGAATACTGAGGGTTCTGTGAGCCAGTGCAAGGAGTGCACTTATGAATTCTGTGGATTCAGACAAAGACATCCTAGGAGGACGCACCAACAGAGGTCATTGACTCAAGGAGAAGCCTCAAGGTTGTTGAACACCTTGGTGGTAAGACTGTGCAGAGGGAGGCATAGAGAAGACAAAATTACTGAGGATTCTGTGGAAGCTCTATCAAGAGGGCATTGAGCGAATGCACTGGATGCATTGGAGAGAGAAATCTCTTTCGAGTTCATTGAGAAGACAAAACCACTGTAGGTTTTGTAGAGCTCTACTGGGAGGGCATTGAGCGAGTGCACAGAGTGCACAGAAGGAACTCTATTATGAGTTTAGAGATAAGAGAAGTGTCACAGGAGGAGACCTTCACAGGGTTACTGAACACCCTGCAGGCCCAGCAAGGAGTGCTTGAGCATAAGTTGCCAGAGGGCACTTATAACCTTTCAAGGAGAAAAAGGGGCAGAGACATTTTGAAGTTTGAGCAAGATAAGCTCAGGACAGATAGCACAGTTGTGTGCAGAAGTTCTGCACGGAGTGCATTGAGCAAGGAAAGCGCAAGGAGTGCGCTTAGAGTGAACTTGTCTCAAGTTCAGAAGCTCAGGAGGAAAAGTGCCTTTATGCATAGGGCAATAGCCGAGAGGAGTGTAGAAGTCGAGGAACCCTTCGAGGTTTCATAGTTGACAAAGCTTAGGAAGGCCAACATACTTAGAATACAGGTGGGAGCCAAAGTTATAGGCTTCACAGAGGAAGCAAAGGCCGAGGCCTTTGGAGCGTCGAAAAGTCTTCCAAGTTCAGGAAAAAATGCAAGCTCAGGAGGGAGAACAGCTGCCATTATATTAGCTAGAGAGGACGAGAATCTGGACCGTTGAATCTACGTCCAGGAAAGCAGGAGGAGAGTGTGCAGGAGAAAGATATCTAGGCCGTTAGATCTAGGCGTATGGACCGATAGCCATCAGATCCAGGAGAAGCTGCATGAGGTTTAACCCTCATATGTGAAGAAGGGAACAAAAGGCCTATTTTGGCATTTCGGCTACCGGGAGATGCAAAGGGAAAGAGTCAGGACTCTTGACCCACAAAATCCTGAAAGGATCATGACCGTCAACAAGAGGATATGTGGCGAGTGGTCGAGGTTTCAGGGAAATTCCCAAAAGGAGGATTTCGGCATTTCAGCTACCGAGAATGCAAAGTGTGAGAGTTCGGAACTCTTGACCCGTGAAATCCCAAAAAGACACAAGCCATCAGATCAGGACAGGCTATGAGCCATTGATCCCAGTTTGGAGCAGAAGATCGGTGTTTCGAGGTTCGGTACTTTGGTATTTCAGATACCGAAAGTTTGAAGGGGCAAGGAGTTGTTGCAGCCAGGATCGCGAAGTCCTGAAATGTGAAAACCTGAAAGAACAGTGAGGAATAGCATCGGCCATGGGACAAGGTCACATATTTTGACATTTTAGGGTTTGACATTTTGGCAATCCCAAGGACAAGAGTTCAGGGGCTCTTTGCGCTAGAAATTCTCGAAGTCATGAAAATCAACATATCTTTGGAGTGAGACTGCAGTCATACATTTTGGCAGTTCGGGATTCAGCATTTCGGCAATCTCAGGGTCAAGAAGTCGGGCGCTTGACATTGAAAGTCCTGAATTCGCGAAACACGATGTACCTTTGGAGTTGGTCTGTGGTCACGGAGGACAAAATCGCATAGACCGAAATTTTGGCATTTTGGCATTTCAGAATTCAGGGAATCGAAGGGTCAAGAAACTCGACATCAGAACTATCGAAATCACAAAACCCGAAATCCCTTTTCAAAAAGGGTTGCGGTCATGTCTGGTGGCCGTGTGGAGGTGAAGACTCACGCCTGGTGCATTTCTTGTGTAGTTGGAGTTTCGTAAAGGACCTCTGGATCTGATTCATTGAAGGTTCCAGCATTGAACTGAAGGAGTCCCTTAAGCTCGAGCAGAAATCAGAACAATCCTAAGACCGGGAGGTCGCGCAAAACTTGTTGGGAAGGGGGTGTTGTGTCATTGTGTATGAGTCTAGACCCCATAATGTTATTATTACTTTGGGTAGACAATTGTACAGGATACCAAAGGTAGCGTCGCCTATCGACATTTCTTTAATCTCTACTAATAAATGCAGTAAGGTCATTTTACATACTAGGAAGTTTGTCTTCTTTGTGATCCATGCTCGAAGTGAACAAAAGGTCGCCGCCACATCTGTGACCTCCACACAAAGCCTCTCTTTGCAGAAAAATCAAGTGGACATGATCATGGAAGAGTGCAGAGACATATTCTCCTCACTCACCGAGCTAACGATGCACTGTCAAGTCAAGCATCCAATTAATCTAACCCCTAGTGCACCTCTGCCCAATGGAACAATATATCGTCATTCGCTGATGGAAAATGATGAAATCAAGTGCCATATCCAAGATTTTCTTCATAAGGGGCACATCTGACCCAACTCCTCTCCTTACGGAAGCCCAATTGTACTGGTGCATAAGAAATATGGAACCTGGAGACTCTGCATTGATTATAGAGCATTAAACAATATCAGAGTCGGGAACTGGTACCTAGTTCCCCACATTGATGACCTTATTGAAAAACTCAAGGGGGTGCATTTCTTCAACAATATTGAGCTAAAGTCTGGCTACCACCAGGTTCCCATAGAACTACCTGATGTATGGAAGACAACTTTCAAATCTAAAGAGGGTCTCTTCGAATGGATGGTCATGTCCTTTGGCTTAACAAATGCACCAACAACTTTCATGAGGTTGATGGATGATGTATTGAGACCCTTCACTAACTCTTTTGTTGTTGTATATCTGGATGACATCCTCATCTTCAACAGAACTTGGGAGGAACACATGCAACATATTCAACTAGTTTTGAACACTCTGTGACAACACAAGCTATATGCCAACGTGGAAAAATGATCCTTTGGCATGATCCAGGTCCAATAATTTGGATACCTTGTTGTCAAGCATGGGGTACATGTGGATCTGACTAATATCCAAGTCGTTCGTGACTAGCCAAACCCAACCACACTAACCGAGCGTCGGAGCTTCTTGGAGCTTGCCAAATTCTACCATAGGTTCATGCTGGGATTCTTCTATATTTCCTAGACCCTCAGCCAAGTGACCAAGGGTGGTGCAAAGGAAAAGGTCACATGTGGGAAGGCACAAAAATAAGCATTTGATGATCTGAAGCATTACCTGTGCTCAACTCTATTACTTTCCTTACCTGATCTGAAACAACCATTCAAGACTGAGACTGATGCCTTCAACTATGTTGTAAGTGTATTTCTCACTTAGTATGGTCATCCAGTGCGATACCATAGTGAGACACTCTCATATACCGTCTGAAAATACCCCAACTATGGCAAGGAAATGTATTCCATTGTGAAATCCTACCGCCAATGGAAACATTATATTCTAGGAAAAGAGACAATTATCCACACTGATCACAAGCCTCTGCAGTTCATATAGACATAGGGAAAATTGCAGAACAACCGCCATCAAAAGTGGTCCACATATTTACAAAAATTTCATCTCAACATCAAGTATAAGATAGGGGGCACAAATCGTGTCGATGAATGCCTCACTCGACCCCTCGTTTTTGCACTCACCAGCGTGCTCCATTCCTGTGGGAATGAGGCATCTGAGTGGCCCCAACTTTATCAACATGACCCTGACTTCACCACAACCTATTAGCTATTGGGTACAGGCGCAAATTTCACAGATTTTCTCATTCAAGATGGACTCTTATGCCATTTGGGCCACCACTATGGTCTAGAAAGAGAGCATGCAAAGCTGATTTGGGAGGCTCACTACAATAAGATGATATTACATTTCTACATAATCATTTTTATTGGAAAAACTGTGACAAGACATCAGCAAGCATATAAGATATTGTAATTCCTGTGCCATTTCCAAGCCATCCATCAAGAAGCAAGGATTGTACACTCCTCTTCCTACTCCCGAGCAGCCTTGGGAATCTATCTCGATGGATTACATGTTTGGCCTTCCATCCACCAAGCAAGGAAATGACTGTGTGTTCATGGTGACTGATCGGTTTTCGAATATGGCCATTCTCACAGCTTGCAAGAAGAGAATCACATCGAAAGATACTGCCAAGATCTTCTTTGATCGGGTGTGGGTCAATTTTGGGATACCACAGACCATCATCTCAGATCAGGACAACAGGTTCCTTAGCACATTTTGGTCAAGCCTTTGGTCATTGTTGGACACCAAGCTCACTAAATCCACTACCTTCCACCCCCAAACTGATGGCCAAACCGAGTTCGTCAATTGGATGATTATGCACATCTTGTGCATGCATAACTCTAAGAATCCATGTACAAAGGATGAGAGTCTTCCATCTATTCAACACAACTACAAAAGGGATATGCATAGCTCTATTGGCTATATCCCATTTCAAATGGGGCTTGGATTCTGACCCTTGGGTCCCATTGATGTTGCACTACCTCTTGCAACCACATAGGAAGAATGTTCCCATGTTCAGTTTTAGGCTGACAAAGCCCCTCGATTCATTGAGACAATTTAGCACATCTGCCAATAGGTCCATGAGATTTTGAATAAATCCATTGCTAAGTACAAGCAACGCCATGATCAACACTAGGTACCACACAAGTTTCAGGTGGGATACAAGTTTTGGTTACATTTGCAGAAAGAGCGCCTCACAGTGCCCCATTGGAAGCTCTATCCATTTCTCTATGGGCCTTACACTATCACCAAGCATGTGGGTGAAAATGATTTTGAGCTCAACACTCCCCCCTTCCTTGGCTTGCACCCAATGTTCAATGTGGACCTCCTTCGACCATATTTTCCACCATTATTGGACACCTCTGAGATTGCAGAATAGTTTACACCAACAAATATCAACCCTGGTTGCATGGAACAAGCCTCCATTGATAAGATAGTGGACATACAGGTCAAGGGCACTCACGAGCAAAGGATCTAGCTTTATCGGGTTGTCAAGGTAGGGCAACTCCTACACCAAGGCAAGTGGCTCACCCAGGGCCAAATTCAACAAAACATTCCCCACCTGATGGGGGCACTCAAAAAAATGGATAAAATTTCTTCTTAAGGGGGGGAGGAATGATGCATATGGATATTGGTGGCCACCCACCTATTCCAACTGGCTCATCTTGACAGTTTTTAGTTCAACACGTTCTTCTGTAATTATTTTTAATTGTGGGTTTTGCACTTTCAGGGCTATCTGAAGCCCTACATAGATTCCAGGTGGATATTGGTAGCCGCCAACCTAATCCAACTGGCTTATTTTGGAAGGTTTCATGTTAGTACATCTTTTTTTACTTCTAGGGTTGTTTTGGGGCTCTAAACAATTTTTTTTGGGCTTTCCACATTCAAATTGTATACAGAGTCATAGATTTACGATATAATGTGTAGTTCTCGAAAATACCTTTCCAACAGGCTATCACACGTCGATTCCAAAGTTACGACCACGGGAAGTTGAGGTACCAACTTACCCATCGAGGCCCACATAAATTTTATTGTTTCATATCCTAGGGTTAGGTTTTTGAATGTCTAGGGTTTTGGAATTCATGAGTATTGTTAAAAAGGCCTTTGGAGCCTCATTGTAATCATTCTTCTTAGACGGATGTGCGTAGCATCCACATCTATTCTCAGAGGTAGCTACCACCATTCGAGCAAGTTGTTTTCAGTTCTGCAGTTTTACAGTTTCAGCCTATTTTCTTTATTCAATAGAAGTTATTTTTCATTGTATATCTATTGTTTTTCTCTGTATGTTCGTGTTATTGTATTCAATCTGTTATTCATTTCGTTCTGGTCATAAATCCAAATTAGTGGTATCAGAGCTGTCTGCTCTTCATTTATTTTTCTTTTTGCATGTCCCCACCAAGATTTGGGTACAAGAAGTTGGGACTCGAACTGGTCGAGTTTTTTCAAGATCGACCACTCCAAGCCTGAAAACAAATCACGGGGGATGGGAAGAAAGATGATGGAGTAGGAGATATTTTTAAACTATTGCTCGAGGAAGCCCTTGTGGAACAAAGGAATGAATTGATGGACAAATTTGCACAGATCCTTCGACGACTTCGCATAGGAGACACATCTTCATCAAGTGGCCACGCAACCCCCTTCAAGGTACAATTAATTTTTGATATTCCATAATTAAATGAATGATATATAAAGATGATGTAGATAAATGGCTGAATATGCTCGAAGGGTACTTTTCAGTCCACAATTTTTTTGACAGGGAAAAAAATAATTTTTCAATCCTGAAGGTTGTCCCCCATGTTAAAGACTGGTGGGATGCTTACTATGAGCAAAGGGCTACAAAGGAATCTGCAATATTTGGGGTCGCCCCTAGATGGGATTCCTTCAGGGATGCCATTAATGAACAATACTACCCTATTGGAATCTACGAGGACCAGTACATAAGATGGACCATGCTACATCGGGAAAGGGACCAGACAATACCATATTCAACCAATAATTTCCATACTCTGCGCACCAAATAGGGTATCAAAGACTTTGAACAACATTTTTTTCTCAAATACCATGGTTTTCTTCATAAATACATTCAAACATAAATGGAATTTTTAGAAATCACATCATAAGGTGAAACTTATAGATATATTGTCAAGATCGAGCATAAATTTAAGAAGAAGAGGTTATAGTTTGGATCTAAAAATTCCTCACAGTCAAAGCAAGTCAAAGGTGGCCCCAAACACAAAACAAGGGACAGAGAAAATATGGCCACTATCAAGACAACCAGTCCAAGTCGCAACCCAAGAAGGGTAATGATAATTCGAACAAGGACATGGGGAAGTGGTGTGAATATCATTAAATCCCTTGGAACAACACCAAAGAATGTCACTGCAAGTAGTAACTGGTGGCTGAGATGAAATATTCCGAGGCAGAGGAAGATTCTGAATCCAAATCAAATTCAAAAAGAGGAAAGTGGATTATCGATGCCAAACCCAATTTCACTGTCGCTACCACCAAATTTTAGCCAAGCAAACCAGAAGAACTAGAGGAAGGTGAACACCTTTTTCACTCCCAGATGTGGGTAAAGGGGGCTCCAATTCATTTCATTCTTGATAGGGGAATTCAGATGAATATGATCTCAACAGAGGTCATCAAGCGGATGGACCTATCGATAACACCGCACACGCAACCCTACACCATCAACTGGCTCCTCCAAGGAAGAGATCTTTGCATCAGCCAACAGTGTTGTTTGTCGTACGACATCAAAACCTTCAAAGAAGAGGTATTTTGTGATATTTATCCCCTTCAAGTTGGTGATGTTCTATTAGGCCAACCATATTTGTGGAAGCGACATGTTGTGTATGAGTCTAGATCCCACAGTTTTTTTTTTTTGTGACTGACGGAATTGACAACTCACGGTTCTCATACTCGTCTCACATGGGGTCGATTCCTCTCTGGTACATCTATAACCTCCAAGTGCATCCAGATAGCCCGCAAGCATGGGGCACAGGTAAATCAGGGTGAGAATTGAACGTGAGACCTCATTTTTACGTTTCCTTCCATTTACATGACACTTGCCAATCGGTCTACACCCCTGCGGGCTCTAAACCCCACAGTGTGATTATTACTTTGGGTAGACAATTGTACATGATACTAGAGGTAACACTTCCTACCACTATTTCTTTAATCTCTGTTAAGAAATGCAGTAAGGTCATTTCATATACTAGGAAGTTCGTCTTCTTTGTGATTCATTCCTGTAGTGAATATAAGGTCACTACCACATCCGTGACCTCCACACAGAGCCTCTCTTTGTAGCAGAAGCAAGTGGACAGGATTGTGGAAGAGTACATATACATATTCTCCTCACTCATCGGGGTATCGATGCATTGTGAATTCAAGCATCCAATTGATCTAACCATTGGTGCACCTCTGCTCAATGGACCAGTATATCATTGTTCGCCAATGGAAAATGATGAAATAAAGCACCAGATCCAAGAGATACTTCAAAAGGGCCACATCCAACCCAACTCCTCTCCTTGAGGGAGCCCGATTGTACTGGTGCAGAAAAAATATGGTACCTGGAATCTCTGCAGTGATTACAAAGAATTAAACAAGATCACAGTCAGGAACCAGTACCCAATTCCTCGCATTGATGACCTTCTTGACCAACTCAAGGGTGCGAAGTTCTTCATCAATATTGACCTAAAGTCTAGCTACCACCAGGTTCCTATAGAATGAACTGATGTATGAAAGACAACTTTCAAATATAAAGAGGGTCTCTTCAAATGGTTGGTCATGCCCTTTGGATTAAAAAATGCACCCTCAACTTTCATGAGGTTGATGGATGATGTATTGAGACCCTTCACCAAATATTTTGAGGTAGTATATCTGGATGAAATCCTCATCTTCAACAAAAATTGGGAGGAACACATGCAACATATTCAACAGGTTTTGAGCAGTCTTCAGAAACACAAGCTATATGCCAACATGAAAAAATTCTCCTTTGGAATGAACTGGGTCCATGGGGTACATGTGTATCCATCTAAGATCCAATTCATCCGTGACTGGCTAGTCTCGACCACACTAACTGAACTTCAGAGTTTCTTAGGGCTTGCCAACTTCTACCATAATTTCATGTTGGGATTCTCCCACATTTCCTGGGCCCTCAGCCAAGTGACCAAGGGCGGTGGAAAGTAAAATTTTGCATGGGGGAAGGAACAACAACGAGCATTTTATGATCTAAAGCATTTCCTATGCTCAGCTCCAGTACTCTCTTTACCCGATATGCAACAACCATTCGAGATTGAGACTGATTCTTTCGACTATGTTGTAGGTGCAATTCTCACTCGACACGGTCATATAATGGCATACCATAGTGAAACACTCTCAGATACCATCCAAAAATACCCCACCTATGACAAGGAAATGTATTCCATTGTGCAAGCTTGTTTCCGATAGAAACATTACATTATGGGAAAGCAGACAATCATCCACACTGATCACAAGCCTCTGCAGTTGATACAGACATGTGATAAATTGTAGAACGACCACCATCAAAATTTCTCCACATACCTACAACAGTTCCATATCAACATTAAGTATAATACATGAAGCAAAAATCATGTCGTTGACTACCTCACTTGACCTCCCATTGCTGCACTCACCACCGTGCTCCATTCCTATGGGCATAAGGCATCTGAGTGGCCCCAACTTTATCAGTGTGACACTGAATTCGCCAACACCTATTAGCTCTTGGAGACAAGTGCAAATGTCCCAGGTTTTCACATTCATGATGGATTGTTATGCAATTTGGGCCACCTTTGTGTGAAAATCTAATTTGGGAGGCTCACTACAGTCGGATGGCATGACATTTTGGCATGGAGAAAATTGTGCTCGTTCTACAGAAGAATTTTTATTGTCCAAAACTACGACATGTCGTCAATAGGTATATCATATCTTGCACTACCTGTGCCATTGCCATGCAAACCATCAAGAACCAAGTCTTTTACACTCCTCTGCCTACTCCCAAGTGACCTTGGGAATCCATCTCTATGGATTACATGTATGGATTTTCATCCACCAAAAAAGGCAATGATTGTGTGTTCATGGTGGTTGATCGGTTTTGAAGATGGCCATTCTCATAGCCTGCAAGAAAAGGATCACGGTGGAAAATACTGCCAAGATCTTCTTCGACCATGTGTGGTTCCATTTTGGGATATCGTATACCATCATATCAGATCGGGACAGCAGGTTCCTCAACACATTTTGGTCAAGCCTCTGGTCATTGTTGGACACCAATCTCACTAAATCCGCTGCCTTCCACCCCTAAACCGATGGTCAAATCAAGGTCCTTAATCGGATGGTCATGCACATCTTGCACATGTATAAATATAATCATCCGTGTATGTGGGATGAGAGTCTTCCCTATGTTTAGCACAACTAAAACATGGCTCTCCATATCTCTATCGACCATAACACATTTTAGGTGGGGTTGTGATTCCAACCCTTGGGTCCCATTGATGTTGCACTACCTCTTGCAACCACACAGGAAGAATATTCCCATGTTTAGTCTAAGGCCAACAAAGCCACCTGATTCATTGAGCGGAGTTAGCACATCTGCCAACAGGTCCATCCGATTTTTCAAAAATTCAATGCTAAGTACAAGAAAATCTATGATCAACACCGAGTATCGCACAAGTTTCAGGTGTTAGACAAGTTCTAGTTATATTTACAGAAAGAGTGCCTCAAAGGGCCCCATTAGAAGCTTCGTCCACTTCTTTATGGGTCTTACACTATCACCAAGGCTATGGGTGACAATGCTTTTGAGCTCAACACTCCCTGCTTCCTTGGATTTCACCCAATGTTCAATGTGGACCTCCTTCGGCCATATTTTCCACCATTATTGGACACCTCCAAGATCACAGAAAAAATGAAACCAACAAATCTCAACCATTACTACATGGAACAAGCCTCCACTAATCAAATAGTGGACACACAGGTCAAGGGCACTCACCAGTAGAGGATCTAGCTTTATCGGGTTGTCAAGGCAGGGAAACTCCTGCACCAAGGAAAGTGGCTCACCTGAAGCCAAATTCAGCAGAAATTTCCCCACCTGATGGGGGAACTCAACGAAATGGATAGCATTGCTTCCTAAGGGGGGAGGAATGATTTAGATGGATATTGGTGGCCACCCACCTATTCCAACTTGCTCATCTTGATAATTTTTAGTTCAACACATTCTTCTATAATTCTTTGTAATTGTGGGTTTTGCACTTCCAGGTGGATATTGGTGGCCTCCCACCTAATCCAATTGGCTTATTTAGGAAGGTTTCATGTCAGTACATCTTTTTGTACTTTCGGGTCCGTTTTGGGGCTCTTGTTGGCCCTTGACCAAGTTTTGGGAGATCCTTGGTCAAGTTTGACCTATTTTGAGACTTTGACAACCTATCGAAGGCGGAGCGTAAGACAAAGCAGACATCGCAGGATCTCGGCCCATTTTTGGGATTTGGGATTATCTAACGGGTATGGGATGTCAACCCATGGGTTTACCCATGTTTAGGCCTATTTTGTAAAGTATAAATAGATTTCTAGGCAATGTAAGAAGATAACAGTTATGCATGGCTAAGTGCTAGATCTATGTGATTGAAGGATTGTAAGTGCTCTGTGCATACTATGTGAGACTTGCAGAACTAAGTGCAAGTCATTGTAAGAGGCTGTGGAAGGCTGTGTGCTTAGATATACTCGGGGAAGGAGGATCTAGCGAGTTGTGCAGATATCCTATCCTATGCGGAGTAGGGTTTTGATGCTATGTTCCTTTAAGAAGCTTGACAAAGATAATAAAGAATAAGAGTTGGTGGACGTAGCCCCAGGGTGGGGGTGAACCACGTATATGTTGTGTTTCTCTACTTTGTGCAATGTGTTGATGTGTTTATGTCTTTACTTTCTAATTGCTTTGGTATAGATAGATAGATCTATTTATGCTTTGTGCTAATGGTGTATATGGATGTTAGATCTGACTTATATGAATGTGTTAGTGCCTGAATCTGTTAGATCTAACCTACTTCTCTATGATAAGTGCTTAGATACATCAGATTTGAATGAATTATGCGATGCTCTATTTTATTTGTGGAGTAGATAGTGGTTAAATATTGATGAACTATCGGTGCTAATTGCTCTATTAAGTATTACAATCATATATATATGTCCCAACTAAGGTTGTAGACACATGCCCCCGGGGGGGCAGCTCAATTGGCAAGTGCCGTGAAAATGAAGTTCCATGAGGTTTCAAGTTCAATTCCCCCCGACTTACCTTGTGTGCCGCATAAGGGGCATCGTGGGCACACCTCGAGGTTATAGTGGTATCGGTTGGATCACACGGCCGCGTGTAACGCGAGCACGTGCCCAACTAGTTGCTGATTCCTCCAGACACACACACACAAAAAAAAAAAAGGTTGCAGACACATGAGTCCTGCAACCACCCTTGCCTCTACCTTAGGTGAGACTTCATCTACTTCACAGGTGTTGCCGAAAGGGTCGGTAGCTAGGGTTTTTTTGGTGTGTTGTTGTAGCGTTAAACCTTGGGTCTTCCCGTGTGCCAACAAATGGTTCCGTTGCCGGGACCTAAAACTGTGATTGCTGGGAACTAAGGAAGAAGAAGCTTTGTGCAAAAATCCGTCCTAAAACTGTGAAAGCTCTGTACATAGATCTGTTTCCCTAGTGCGTAGCATTCTACTTGACCTATGAAGCTCTGTGCTAAGAAAAGAGGCCAGATCTGAAGAAAAAGAGGTCAGATCTGAAGAAAAGAGGTAAGATATGAAATCTCTGATAAAGGTAAGAATAGTGAAAAGTTCTAGATATGAAAGCTTTGTGCTCTGTAGAAGTAAGATAAGTGAAAATTTTTGTTTCTAAAGTATGGATCTAAGTATGTTTGATAGATTTTGTCCTAGCTCAAAAACTAGGGCACTAATAGATGAAAGAAGGTCTGATATGTGTAGATCTAATAAGAATAGTGAAAGATATGTTATACCTATGCATAGAAAAAATGTTTGGACTAACCAGTGGATGCAGGATCCTAGAAATAAATGTTTGCAGGTTAGCTACTATGACCCTGATGCACAGTATAGAAAGAGTTGGGAATCATTTAAAAGAAAGAGAGGATTAAACCTCCATTACAGTTGCAGAAAACCGAGACATCTTACTAAGGAATGCCCTGGGAGACGACCTAGTTGTCTTTGATGCAAAGCTATGGACCATGAAGTATTGGATTTCCCTAGAATGATTGCTAGGCTTGAAGGAATGAACATGAGACAAGAAAACCCTAAGGCGGATCCAGAAATGGCAAAACCCCAGAAAGAATCAGAGAAAGTATTGCTACAGATAAAAGAAACCTTGAATGACCACCGACATGTTAGGTTATCAGAGATATTCAAAGAAAAATAATGCCTTGAATAAAGAATAAGAGACTTTGACATTGACTGTGTTCTAGATGAGGAAACACATGTGAACGTCATGACAGAAAGAACTTGGGAAATTTTAGGGAAGCATGCTATGACTCCTTCATTGGGAGGACTAGGTCTATTTAGAGGAAAGATGATAAACCTATGTGGAAAGCTCACCGAGATTTCTATGAATGCCAATGGAACTTCGATAGAGGAAGATTTTGAGATTGTTAAATTTATTGAGAACAATGCCCCATTTACCATGTTACTAGGAAAACCTTGGATTGAAAGAAATCAGGCCAGAAGGAAGGAATAAGAAGAAGTTTTAGCGGTCCTCGAGGTGTAGGACAGTCGGTGACGGAGTGTGTTGTTAAGCCACTCTATGTTGAAAAGTCACCGGTTCGAAACCTGCGGGGACAAAAAATCCAACCATGTTAAGGGATGGTGTGGCTCAGGCCGGGTGCGATCCCTGGGTGATTTTGACTGCTTAGATGCCCCTAAGTCGTGGTTTCTCAAGCCACAGGTTAATCCCGATGCCAACAGGTTCGGCTACATTAACAAACAAAAAAAGAAAGAAGAAGTTTTAGCAAAGAAGAAGCAAGAGTTAAAAGATTTCATGACTAGAAGGATCGCACACTTGATTGAAGAACATGAGAACAGATCGAAGCTATCTAACTCTAGAGACCCAGATGTTGAAGTTGCAATAACACTAGAAGACCCATAAAATATTGAAGTACCTGTTCCATATAAAGAAGAAGTATCACCCTCGACTCTTAAGAAAGAATCTCAACAATGGGAAGTAACTATGCCAAAAGAATATAAGAATCAGAATGGAAAAAGGAATATTGAGATGAAGCTCACTAGAAATAAGGCTAGAAAACTAAGTAAGAAGAGAGCTAAGATCGACAAGTTATAGAAGGTTCTAGAGGGAACTTCGCAGAAGGAAAATTTTCAAAATTGGAGCTTCACCAAGATAACAGAGCAACATCACATGGCCCTTCGCCATGGCTAAGAAATATAGCTGTTGGGACCAATATAACCGTTCGGATGACCCCCCGAACAGGTAGAAAGGAGTTTATGGTTCACCACTAGACCGTTGGACCGCGCCATAACGGACAGAAAAGAGTTAATGAAGGCTTCTCGACCGTTGCAAGCAATCCATTGCCAAGTTATCTATTTATCATGTTGCTCCATGCAACGAGAACAATTTTTCTAATCGTGAATCTGATCCCGTAGACTTGTTGATTTTACACAATGATCATTGTGTTATTTCCTTCTATTGTATTGCAGTTTCTAAGTTACTCCTTGAACCCAAAGATTTCCAACCCTGATCGTGTATGTCAGACAAGTTCAGAGTTGCAGAGTGAGTTGTCGAAGAAGTTTTGATTGATCTCATGACTGAAAGAGTCATGTCAATGTCTACAGGTGTACAAGAATCATCGATGAGAGGACTGCAAGCCTCTTTGTTGACTGCTCGTGGATCGGGGCCATCCCGACCATCAATAGAGAAGAGAACCAAGCATAAAGACGACCTAGCAAACACAAAGTTGATTCCATCCATATTTCCCGATTACATCCTGCCTTTGGATAGTGCATTGAATCATGATAGTGTGCCAAGAGACTTTGAGTACACTATGGTCACTGCGTACCTCCCGAAGGGGATACATGCAGTTCGAGCAAAGAAAGATAAGATCAAAGTGTTAAAGTTCAACGACTTCAACCTCAGGGATCGAAATATATATGGTATGATCACCCGATATAAGTACCTAACTAGAACAAAAGGGAAGAACTTGAATATCATCCCTTAGTCATGGACGATGAACCTTGCACAGTCCACCCTGCTGAATGTCATGAAGATCCCACACTTCAGAAGACACGAGGAAGTCACTGCCTATGTCAAGATGCTACTGTCATGTTACCATGGTGGCTAATTATGGCTAGACCACCGCATTACAGTTGACCCAACGCTGATCAACAATATCATAGGACTAAGTATGTAAGGACCTGACCCGCAGGAATTTATCCAAGAAAAGTCGCAGATCGTGCACGAGCACAAAAGATCAAGGATACATATGGCGACATTGAGAAGGGATCAAGAGGCTACAAGGTAGCTTCCATCCAGAGTGGCATAGTTCACTTAGCATGTCAACTGATAGATGGAAAGTTAGTAAGGAATAATTGACCTATGCAGGTCACTGGATTTTTTGTTGACCTCGCAGGGAAGTGCGCAGAAGGCCTACAGATGAACTGGGAGAAGTACCTAGTTAAGCTATTGGAACTAGATTTCCGAGAAGCACAGGATTAGGGTTATGAATTTCATTTCAGCTGGCTCCTGGTCCTCATTTCATTTGTTGACTGGGAGATGCCAGAAGGAGTGACCTTCCCGGACATTGAGCCATTTGAACCGCTTGCCGCAAAGTTCACTGCCCTATGGTATTCAATTGATATGAACAAACAATGGCAGTTGAACGATGTGTTTCATACATACTACCTCCAACTAAAGCGAGCCATTGAATCTGAACCTCGCATGAATCTGAACACCCTACAAAGGGTCCGACCACTAATGAAGTTCAGCGCAGATCAACAATTTATCTAAATTATAGTGCAAGTAGATGAACATAAAGAGCATCTCTAGTCATATTACAAACTCAAAGAAGAAGACCTTGAGGAGATCACCAAGGAATGGTCCACTGACCTCCTTTTCCTCACCAACCCTCCAGAGATATTTGATATTGACAGCCCATAGGATACTTATAAAGAACAAAATACACCCAAGAAGACTGAGGAGGTCCATAACTTAAGCAACACTTCAGTGAAGACTGCTTCCATGTCACCTGACCAAGGGGGTGGTGATGAAGTAGAAGCTGAATAGAGACCAAGTGAAGTAACACCGCCCATAGACAAGGTTGACCCTTTGAAGAAGAGAAAGGTTTCCCCCCCGAAAACCACCATGACCAAGATGCAGACTTTCCTCACCTCCGATGACTTTGACTTCATCATAGCAGCCCTGAACAATGCTTCATTGGAGATAGCAGAGAAACAAGGAGTGAAGCAGGAAGAAATGTATGATAGGATTGAAGTCAAACTCTGAGGGGTACAAGAGGCCCTTTAGTCTAGCTACGCAGTATCCACTGCGCCTCTTCCATCAGGAAAACCAGAGTTGGGAGATGAGCCAGCCCAACTCCACCGACTAGCTGAGACAGTGGAAGATCGCCTTCAATGAGCACAAGAGGAAACAAAACAAGCCACCCAGGCTTTGACGCAAGTGCAAGGAGTACTTTTAGAGCAGCGTTGAGCTACAGAATAGGAAAAAATTTCTCTCCAAGCAAAGCTTGATGAAGAAAAAGCACAACTACAACAAGAAAAAGAACAGTTGCTCGCGGAGCAACTTGAAGTGAAAGAAGTGGTCAGAAGTGGTCAGAAGAGCACTTCGCTCTGTGAAAGTCTTAGAAATAAAGGAAAAGGATCAAGTCACACAGAAAGTAGATCATCTCACAGAAGTTATCCAACATCTACAACAACGCATCACAGACTTAGAGCTCCGCGCAGTGCCTGAGACCCCACAGGATATAAGGGATCAAAGAGAAGCAATTGCTCGAAGCGCAGTTGAGAGAATAAAATCCCTTGCTATGGAATGTAAGCAACTTACTGATCTTAGTTCCTAGACCTATGAGAAACTCACTGAGAATCCATAACTAAAGGCACTGGAGTTGAAGCTCCAAGAGGTGAAGTATCGAGCTGAAACAATATAAGCGTAGCTAAAGCCCCTGTCAGTTGTGGAAAGAATGAAGTGATCCCAAGAACAACACACTGCTCAGAAGTAGATCCACACTATCCAGAGTAGAGTTATGGAAGTAACTCAAAGGCTCCAACCTGTACAAGATAAGGCTTACCAATTGTTCACAGAGGTCGAAGGCTGAGGCATAGAATTGGAGAAGGTTGTCACTGCAGCCGAACAATGCTTGGAGGGACCTGTCAACGACACAGTCATCGAAGTTCGTTGAACAGGAGGCCAAGGCACAACAACAAGTTGAAGGATCTTGAGCTATGCTCAAGGCTTTTGAAGCAAAGCTACCCATATCAGAGTGACTCGAGATGAGTCACAGGTGAGTGTTGGGGGCTTGTTGGCCCTTGACCAAGTTTTGGGAGATCCTTGGTCAAGTTTGACCTATTTTGGGACTTCGATAGCCTGTCGAAGGTGAAGCGCAAGATGAAGCAGATATCGTGGGATCTCGGCCCCTTTTGGGTCCTTTTTGGGATTTGGGATTATGTAACAGGTATGGGATGTCGGCCCATGGGTTTACCCATGTTTAGGACTATTTTGTAAAGTATAAATAGATGTCTAGGAAATGTAAGAAGAGAGCAGTTACCAATGGCTAAGTGCTAGATCTATGTGATTGAATGATTGTAAGTGCTATGTTCATACTGTGTGAGACTTGCAAAGCTAAGTGCAAGTCATTGCAAGAGGCTGTGGAAGGCTATGTGCTTAGATCTACTCGGGGAAGGAGGATCTAGCGAGCTGCACAGATCTCCTGTCCTATGCAGAGAAGGGTTTTGATGCTATGTGCCTGTAAGAAGATTGACAAAGATAATAAAGAAGAAGAGTTGGTGGAAATAGCCCTAGGGTGGGGGTGAACCACTTATATGGTTTGTTTATCTTCTTTGTGCAATGTGTTGATGTGTTTATGTATTTACTTGCTAAGTGCTTTGATATAGATAGATAGATCTGTTTATGCTTTGTGTTAATGGTGTATATGGATGTTAGATATGACTTATATGAATGTTCTAGTGCCTAAATCTGTTAGATCTAACCTACTTCTCTATGAAAAGTGCTCAAATACATCATATCTGAATGAATGGTGCGATGTTCTTTTTTATCTGCGGAGTAGATAGTGGCTAAATATTGATGAACTGTTGGTGTTAAGTGCTCTATTAAGTATTACAATCACATATCTGTGTCCCAGCTAAGGTTGTAGACACCTGAGTCCTACAACCACCCCTACCTCTACCTTGAGTGAAACTTCATCTTCTTCGTAGGTGTTTCCAAAAGGGTCAGTGGCTAGGGTTTTGTTGGTGCGTTGTTGTAGCGTTGAACCCTGGGTCTGCCCCCCCCTTTTTTTTTGTATTTGTTTAAAGAATTTTCACAATCAAAATGTATACAAAGTCACAATTTTACATCATAATGTGTATTTCTCAAAAATACCTTTCCAACGGGCTATCACATGCCTAAAACGGATATCATATGCCAAATTTATGACCCTGGGAAGTTGAGGTACCAACTTACCCATCAGGGCCCACATAACTTTGGCGTTTCATCTCATAGGGTTAGGTTTTTTTATGTCTAGGGTTTTGGAATTCATGAGTAATGTTGAAAAGGCCTCTAGAGCCTCATTGTAATCATTCTTCTCAGACGGATGCACATAACAGCCACCTCTCTTCTCGAAGTTAGCTACCACCTTTCAAGTTGTTTTCATTTCTGCAATTTTACAGTTTCAACCTATTTTCTTTATTCAATAGAAGTTGTTGTTCATTGGATATCTGTTGTTGTTATCTGTATCTCTGTGTTATTGTATTCAATATTTTATTCATTTTGTTTCGCTCATAAATCTGGATTAGTGGTATCAGAGCGGTCTGCTCTTCATTTATTTTTCTTTGTGCATGTCCCCGACAAGATCTGGGTACAAGAAGTTGGGACTCGAACCAGTAGATCCTTTGCAATATCGGTCACACCGAGACCCAAAAAAACTCACGGGGAATGAGAAGAAAGATAATGGAGAAGGAGATCCTTTTAAACTATTTCTCGAGGAATCCCTTGCGGAACAAAGGAAAACAATGATTGACAACTTTGCACAGATCCTTCGGCTGCTACCCACAGGAGACACATCTTCATCAAGCATCCATGCAACCCCCTTCAAGGTACAAGTAAATTTTGATATTCCATAATTTGAAGGACTAATAGATGCAGATGCTATAGATAAATGGTTGAATCTATTGGAAGGGTACTTTTCAGTGCACAATTTTTTCGATAGGGAAAATAATACTTTTTCACTCCTCAAGGTCGTCCCCCATGTTAAAGACCGGTGGGATACTTACTCCAAGCAAAGGGCCACAGAGGAATATGAAACATTTGTGGTCACCCCTACATGGGTTTCATTCAATGATTCCATTAAAGAGTAGTACTACCCCGTTGTAAGCTACAAGTAATAGTACACAAGATGGACCATGCTACGTTGGGAAAGGGAACAAACAGTACCAGATTTCACCAATATTTTCCATACCCTGCGCACCAAATAAGGTATCAAAAAATATGAACGAAATATGTTTCTCAAATACCATGGTTGTCTTCATAGATACTTTCAAATAGAAATGGATTTTCTGGACATCGCATCATTAGGTGCGACTTATAGATATGTTGTCAATATCGAACAGAAATTTAAGAAGAAGAGGTGAGGTTTTGGATCTTCAAAATCCTCACAGTTGAAGCAGGGAAAAGGTGGCCCCAACCCAAAAAACAAGGGAAAAATAAAATAGGCCACTCTAAGGACAACCAGTGTAAGCTGCAACCCAAGAAGGGTAATGAGAAGTCGAGGAAGGACATGGGGAAGTGGTGTGAATAGCATAAAATCCCTTAGCCCAACACCAAAGAATGTCACTCCAAGCAGTCACTGGTGGCCGAGATGAAAGCTACTGATTCAGAGGAATATTGTGACTCCGAATCAAATCCATAAAGAAGAAAGCAGAATATCGATGTCGAACCCAATGCCACTATCACTACCACCAAAGTCTAGCCAAGCGAACCAGAAGAACTAGAGGAATGGGAACACCCTTTTCACTCCCATATGTGGGTAAAGGGGGCTTTGCTTCATTTCATTGTCGATAGAGGAAGTCAGAAAAATATGATCTCAACAGAGGTCATCAAAAGACTAGACCTGTTGATAACACCACACTTGTAACCCTACACCATTGGCTGGCTCTGCTAGGGAAGAGATATCTCCGTCAACCAGCAGTGTCATCTACCCTATGGCATCAAACCCTTCAAAGATGAGGTATTGTGTGATATTTATCCCCTGGAAGTTTTTGATGTTCTGTTAGGCCAACTATATTTTTGGAAGTGACATGTTGTGTATTATTCTAAACCCCACAATGTTATTATTACTTTTGGAAGACAATTGTACAAGATATCAGAGGTAGTGTCGCGTACCACAATTTCTTTAATATCTACTAAGAAATGCAGTGAGGTCATTTCACAGACCGATAATTTTTTCTTATTTGTGATTTGTGCTCACAGTGAATAGAAGGTCGTCTCCACATTCGTGACCTCCACACAGATCCTCTCTTTGCAGTAGAAACAAGTGGACATGATCGTGGACATGTACATAAACATCTTCTCCTCACCCCTCGGGGTACCAATGCATTGTAAATTCAAGCATCCAATTGATCTAACCCTTGGTGCACCTTTACCCAATGGACTAGTATATCTTTGTCAACTGATGGAAAATGACGAAATCAAGCACCAGATCCAATAGCTTCTTCAAAGGGGCACATCCAACCCAACTCCTCTCCTTGCGAGAGCTTGATTGTATTGATGTAGAAGAAATATGGGACTTGGCATCTCTTCATTGATTACAGAGAATTAAACAAGATCATAGTCAAGAACAAGTACCCAACTCCCTGCATTGATGGCCTTCTTGACCAACTCAAGGGTGCGAAGTTCTTCTGTAAGATTGACCTAAAGTCTAGCTACCACTAGGTTCCCATAGAACAGATTGATGTATGGAAGACAAATTTCAAATCTAAAGAGGGTCTCTTCGAATATATGGTCTTGCCTTTTGGCTTAATAAATGCACTAACATCTTTCATGAGGTTAATGGATGATGTATTGAGTCCCTTCACCAACTCTTTTTTGGTGTTATATCTGGATGACATCCCCATATTCAACAAAACTTGGGAGGAACACATGAAACATATTCAATAGGTTTTGAGCACTCTACGACAACACAAGATATATGCCAACGTGGAAAAATTCTCCTTTGGCATGAATCAGGTCCAATACTTGGGCTACATTATTGATGAGCATGGGGTACATGTGTATCCAACTAATATCCAAGTCATCAGTGACTGGTCAGCCCAAACAAAACTAATCGAGCTTCAGAGCTTCTTGGGGCTTTCCAACTTCTATCATAGGTTCATGTTGGGATTCACCCATATTTCTTGGACCCTTAGCCAAGTGACCAAGGGAAGTTGCAAGGAAAATTTCACATGGGGGAAGGCACAACAACGAGAATTTGATGATCTGAAGAATTTCCTGTACTTAGCTCTAGTACTCTCCTTAACCGATCTGTAACAACCATTTGATATTGAGACTGATGCCTCCAACCATGTTGTAGGCTCAGTTCTCACTCAACACAGTCATCTAGTGGCATACCATAGTGACACACTCTCAGATACCATCCGAAAATACCCCACCTATGACAAGAAAATGTATTCCATTGTGAAAGCCTGCCACCAATGGAAACATTACATTTTGGGAAAGGAGACAATAATCCACACTGATCACAAGCCTCTATAATTAATACAGACACAGGGGAAATTGCAGAACGACCACCATCAAAATTTGTCCACAAAACAATAACAGTTCCATCACAACATCGAGTATAAGACAGGGAGAAAAAATTGTGTCGTTGACTATGTCAATAGACCTCCCATTGATGCACTGAACACCATGCTCCATTCTTGTGGACATGAGGCATCTGCGTGGCCCCAACTTTATCAGCATGACCCTGACTTCACCATCACATATCAGCTCTTGGGTACATGCACAAATGTCACATATTTTCACATTCAGGATGGATTGTTATGCCATTTGGGCCACCTCTGTGTTCCATCAAGTGAGCGTGCAAATATTATTTATGAGGCTCACTATAGTTGGATGGTAGGACAGTTTGGCATGGAGAAAACTGTGGCAGTTCTACAAAAGCATTTTTATTGGCCAAAACTATGATAGGATGTCAGCAATTATATCAAATCTTGCACTGCCTGTGCCATTGCCAAGCCAACCATTAATAAGCAAGGCTTGTACACTCCTCTGCCTAATCCCGAGCAGCCTTGGGAATCCATCTCAATGGATTACATGTATAGCCTTCTTTCCACCAAGAAAGGCAATGATTTTGTGTTCATGGTGGTTGATCGGTTTTCAAAGATGTCCATTCTCACAGCGTGTAAGAAGAGTATCACAACGACATATACTACCAAGATATTCTTCGAATGAGTGTGGGTCCATTTTTGGATACCACATACCATTATCACATTTTGGTCAAGACTCTGGTCATTGTTTGACACCAAGGTCACTAAATCCACTTCCTTCCACCCCCAAACTAATGGCCAAATCGAGGTCGTCAATGAAATGATTGTGCACATCTTGCACATGTATAACTCTAACAATCCACGTACATGGGATGAGAGTCTTCACTATGTTCAACACAACTACAATAGAGATATCCATAGCTCCACTGGCCATAGCCCATTTCAGCTGGGGCTTGGATTCCAACCCTTGGGTCGCATTGATGTTTCCCTCTTGTAACAACACAGGAAGAATCTTCCTATGTTCAATCTGAGGCTGACAAAGCCACTCGATTCATTGAGTGGATTCAACATATCCTCCAACAGGTCCATGATATTTTTTAGAAATCCAATGCTAAGTAAAAGCAACGTCATGATCAACATCAGGTACTACACAAGTTTCATGTGTGAGACAAGTTCCAGTTACATTTGTAGAAAGAGTGCCTCACAGGGCCCCATCGGAAGCTCTGTCCACTTCGGTATGGGCCTTACATTCTCATCAAGGCTGTGGGTGACAATGCTTTTGAGATTAACACTCCCCCCTTCCTTGGATTGCACCTAGTGTTCAATGTGGACCTCCTTGGCCATATTTTCCACCTTTATTGGACACCTCTGAGATCACAGAAAAGTTGACACAAAAATAGCTCAACCCTGATTGCATGGAGCATGCTTCCACGAATGAGATAGTGGACACACGGGTCAAGGGAACTCACCAATAGAGGATCCAGCTTTATCGAGTTGTCAAGGCAGGGCATATCCTAAACCAAGGCAAGTGGCTCACCCAAGGTAATATTCAACAGAAATTTCCCCACCTGATGGGGGAACTCAACACAATGGATACCATTGCTTCCTAAAGAGTGAGGAATGATCCATGTGGATATTAGTGGCCACCCACCTATTCCAACTGGCTCATCTTGACATTTTTTAGTTCAACACGTTCTTCTGTAATTCTTTGTAGTTGTGGGTTCTTCACTTCTTAGGCTATCTGAATCCATACACAGCTTCCAGGTGGATATTGGTGGCGGCCCACCTAATCCAACTAGATTATTTTGGAAGGTTTCATGTCAGTACATCTTTCTGTGCTTCTGAGGACGTTTTGGGGCCCAAAATAGATTTTGTTGGGCTTGCCACAGTCAAACTATAGATGGATTCTAAGTATGACGACATAATGTGTATTTCTAAAAAATACCTTTCCAACAGTCTACATGTGTAAAATGGAGATTGTATTGCAAATTTACGACCCCATGAATTTGAGGTACCAATTTACCCACCGAAGCCCACATAATTTTTGGCATTTCATCTCCTCGAATCAGGTTTTTGGATGTCTAGGGTTTTGGAATTCATGAGTAATGATTAAAACACCTCTGGAGCCTCATTGTAATAATTTTTCTTAGACAGATGTGTGTAGCAGCCACATATATTCTCAGAGGTAGCTACCACCATTCGAGCAAGTTGTTTTCAGTTTTACAGTTTCAGCTTATTTTCTTTATTCAATAGAAGTTATTGTTCATTGGATATTTGTTGTTGTTCTCTATATCTATGTGTTATTGTATTCAATCTATTATTAATTTCATTCAGCTCATAAATCTAGATCATTTATTCTCTCTTCTTGATGTTCATGCAAAAATTTGACGGTCTAAAACTGTTGTAACTTCCCATACAAATTTCCTCTCCTTTGGCTTGCTTTCTTGACTCATACACTTCCCCAGGATGATTGTACTCAGACCCCATGCTCCCAATAACTATGGGATGTGACTTCTCACACCCACCTTGTTACATGTATTCAATGATTGGCTTTTGGGAACACTCAACAACAAATTAAAAGGTTCATATACCAAGAGTAATTTTAGGAAGTGGGTGGAATTAATAGAAACAGGTAATTCCCCCTTGGACCCCTATATTAGACATTCTCTTAGATCCTCCCCTCTCTTGTTGATTAATTCATCCCCCATATCTTTTCCATGTCCCCTTAGAAGTTGGCATCACATTTTATTATTAAAAATCAGAAATAAAATTCGCATATACATTGCTTGGCCATAGCCACACACTATATTTACATTAAGCATTAATAAAATTTGGGATTGTAGCAGGGATGTTACATTATCGATTTTTTCACCAAATTTGTTCTGATACCACCTGTCACACCCCTACAACCAACGTCTGGGGAGGAAATGACTAGGCACACCCAAGTCTCTAGGTAGATTAGGAAACATGTGGCATTGCAGCTGTTCCAGGTCAGTGGCAAGACAAACCCAAGTGTATTGAGCTCAAACTACACCTTCACTTTGAATCTTTACCAAGTTAAACTATGATAACATTCAACACTTAGAATAATCAACACAAGTAATCAATACACACAATGCACACAATCAACTTAGTGTAAATGGGTGGTCTCAACATTGACTAACACCCG